>QVRM01003633.1:0-30700 GCA_003439945.1 Dermanyssus gallinae
GTTTTTCACATTGCTTCATAGACGGACCCCCATAAATACAAATGTGCAACGGTTGGGCTCGAACTCGCGCACCCATGTGTCTCCTCCGGTCGCGAGGCGCAAGCGGAATGCACCACGCCACCGGGCTCTACAGGAGTACTGTTTTCTTGATCTCACTTCCCCTGGCCACATTAACCTGCCATCTAGGGCTGCTCGACCTTGTGCGGCGGTCATTCGAGAGACGCCTCGACGAGAACTTGGCATGTCAGGAAACCTACTTCCCAATCTTAGGTTCTGAAGAAGAACAACACTCGCTCGCTCAGTGTTGAATAAGACCCCACATCAATGCCTTCCGTCATCAGTCTCTCCAGAGTTGCATATACAGGTAGTTCAATAAGTTCTTAGAATGAAAACCGAGAATTTTCCAAATCATGTTTTTTAAATTTTTCTTATTCGATATACTCCCCGAGAAGCTCAATACACTTTTCCCACCGAGATTTCAGAGCTTTCATACCTCTTGAGTAGAATTCCGCGTCGTTAGACTGAAAATAGGCATTGACAGCAGCCTTAACCTCTTCATTGCTGGAAAAACGCTTTCCACCCAGACTATTCTTCAAATGTCCGAAGAGGAAATAATCAGAAGGGGCCAGGTCTGGAGAATAGGAGGGTTGTTCAATAAGTTCGAACCTCAGTTGGGCCAGTTTTGCCGATGCTTGCCGGGACTTGTGTGCAGGAGCATTGCCCTGGTGAAACGGGACAACCTTCTTCTGCAAAGCGGGCCGTTTCACGATGAGTTCTTGCTAACGGCAGTCCAACAGTCTTGCATAATATTCTCCTGTGATTGTTTTACAGCTCTCAAGGTAGTCGACCAGCATTATTCTACGTTGGTCTTAAAAAACTGTAGCCATCAACTTTTCGGTCAATGCCGTTGTCCGCACCCTCTTCGGAGGTCCTTCATCAGGTGCACACCATTGGCAAGATGCTTCTTGGGTCTCGGGAGTGTAGTGACGAACCCGGCTTTCATCGACGGTCATGAATCTGCACCAAAAATCCGACAGATTGTTCGACATCTTGGCCAAATTTCGCTGTAAAGCCAAAACAGGCGCGTCTTTTTGGCCTTGGTTGAGCAAATGCGGCAGCCATTTGCTCTAAGCTCTTTCATCTTCAAGTTTTCGTGTAGGATAAAATGCACACTGCCTAAACTAATCCCTTATGCCTCCGCTATTTCCTTAATGTTCATTCGCTTATCTGTGCCAAGAATTTTCCGCACTTTCTCTACGTTTTCCTCATCAGTTGCCGTTTTTTTGGCCTCCTGGACGTAGTTCATCCTCGGTGCTCCTGCGACCTCTTTTTAAACACATTAATCCAGTTGGAAACAGTGGCAAAACATGGCGCAGAGTCACTGTACGTCTCGTCTAACTCAATTTTACTTGGGTCGCATTCCAACCTTTGAAATAAAAATGCTTGATAACCACTCGAAACTCTTTTTTCTCCATTTTTAAAAATCACGCCGATACGTTGCACGGGAAAAGCTATCAAACGAAATCGCAACGGCCAATCACCATAATATATTGAGTGCTAGCAGTCGAAAAGTTGCAGTTCCTATTAGCGGTGAAGGCGTGCCAAAATTCGAATTCTAAAAAGCTCATTCTAAGAACTTATTGAACTACCTGTACGGGCACAAGACGGCGAGTGCGTAAAAGAGCGAGCTGTGTTTAAGGCTGTACCTGTACCTTTTTTTGGAGATAAGAGAACCACAATTATTTGTCATTTTTTGAGAGAGAACACGCAGCGTGTTGTCTTGCGTTCCCATAGAATGGATGTAGCACATAGCATGAAGCTGCTAACTACCGATCTTACCTACCCGGGGTGTCGCCTATTCGATCCCTGTTGTTTGTTGATCGACCATACTGCTGAGAGCCAGCGGTCATGCTGCCACAAGGACTGTTAAGGAAACTCTAGATATCTTAATATGTCCGGCACTCGGTGCATTGAAGATATACCTTAGGTTAAGTTCTAAGCCCGTTGGGGACGGAGGATGGTCTAGGATTAAAAACAACCTCCTTAAAAAAATTAATTCTAACTACGGATCATAGAGGACGGCGCCGCCGAGAATCGGTTTCTCCTCTAAACCGTACGAAAATGATTTGCAGTTCTGCTGAGAATTTGGCACATTTTTGTGCCGTGGCGCGCACGAGGCGTTCGTGTGAGAGCCTTTTCCGGGATTTCGCCCAGGTGCCTAACCATGTGTGTGGGTGATACTGGGTGCGACTTTCGGGCGTACGACTAGATTCCGAAGAAGGCGGCTCAGGCCGTTTAAACAAATTTCTTCTGTGGAGCTTTTGTGGAGCCAATTCCAGGCCTAGCGGATTGGTGAAGGTGTTGTTGTCGGATAGTCGCCAAGGCTTCAATGGTTGCTCCTTCGAGTATACTGTCGTGTATTGCCATCAGACGGAATTCGAAGACGAACGTGGGATTCTAAGTACTTCATCGTACGTAGTATTCCATAACGTTAGTTCCGGTATAGAATACGTCGTAGGGGGGGGGGGGTATGCGTTTCTCCACAAGTGCGTTGGCGTCACTAAGCGTGTTTTATGCGTGTTTGCTGTTTCGCAACATCAATGATTCAAAAGACAATGAAGCCTGTTTGCTCTCGGCGCATCTCTTCTCTCCTTTCTTCTGTAGCGCTTTGCTGATGGCTGAATGTGCGAAGTGTGGGAATGCGAAATCGTAAAATATGCGTATCATTTGCTGGCGAAGCCCACCATTATGCCCAGGTGCTTCTGTTGGCCGTATGCGATCGGCGACGATTCTGATCTATTAGATTGGCATTATCTTGTACCCTTTGCCCCAGGGGTTTCCGTCGACCTCCTGCGAACAATGAGCTACATCGCCCCGGCCATACGCAACAACGGGCGGCATCTATGAGAAGAGCAATGTTGTGTTTCACCCTTCGATTCCCCCTCTTTCTCTCCCTTTCTCGTATGAATCAATCGTGGTAACAAGCACTCCTATACTACTACAACTACTACTACTACTACAACTACTACTACAACTTCTACTACTATGACATAAATGAACATTCCGACAGGATCCAATTCATCGAACGCACGGATCGACGGACTGCCATCCGACCAGCCAGTTAGCCAGACAAGAGTACGGAGGCAGTAACAAGAGCAACAACGACAATAACTGCAAAAAACACACGCAACAACAACAACAATAACTGCAAAAGCACACGCAACAATAACAACAACAATAACTGCAAAAACACACGCAACAACAACAACAATAACTGCAAAAGCACACGCAACAATAACAACAACAATAACTGCAAAAACACACGCAACAACAACAACAATAACTGCAAAAACACACGCAACAATAACAACAACAATAACTGCAAAAACACACGCAACAACAACAACAACAACAGCAACAACAGGCCCACCCGTAGCAGCTCGGGCAGCAGTAGCAACAGAAAATGATTATGACCAAGCCGACGATGATAATGATGATGATGCCGGATGATCACGTATCATCATAAGGCCCGGCCGTTACATTACTATTAGTTGAGCCCGCCCGCTTCCAACGTTCTCCATTCGCAACCGCCATCATCCTGGCAAGCCTTTATCGGAATCGGTTCTTCGTGTTCTCACGATTCTCCTTCTCTTCGTCGTGTTCGCTCTCTTGCCTCCCTCTTTCTCGCTTACTGTCGCTTGTCTAGCCTTCTAGCGTTGGAACGATTGGCCGCGCTTATGAGATAGCGAAACACAGATAACCTGGCCATCTGACGATGTTCCGGCAAAAGATCCTGGTACGTGTATGCACAAGCAAGATATATATATATATATATATATATATGGCCGAATGCGCATAACGTGGTGTATATACGTGGTGGTGTTGTTGTCGTTTTTGCTTGTATCTGTATATATATATATATATACATACATATTTATATCGGATCTGCGTCTTGATTATGCGCTTAATTGAAGCAGGCCACGATTGGGCCTGCTAGTTTTTGTTTGTGTCCGCTGTTATACACAAGCTGTGTCCTTCTCCGGCCTTAGCAAAAAAAATAATGACGACTTGTGGTTCTACGTGGAAATTTACCACAAAGAACACCATCTGGCCTTATAAAAAGCTCTCAATGCGTGCCAATGATGCGTGCGGTAAATACAATGACAATTTCTTTTCCCAAATGCCAAGTTAGAAAATCTTGACTGGACTAGAGACGCACTCTGGTAGTGGTTAGGAAATGTATAGGTCCTGACACTCTCTCCCTAAATAGTTCTAGACGTGGTTCTTGATGTAGATTTAAGCTTCTGCGCGTATAGTCAACGTTGAGTACTGTGTTAACCGTACTAATATTTTATCATACTATCTAAGTGGATTTATTGTATGTACGGACATCATTGTGTCACCGGGACATTTCTTCACATCAACGAGTCCAGAGTGGTACTGCGGACAGAATTGCCACCTGCTGCAATGTTGCTAGAGACCAAATGGCCTCGCTGATTTGTAGCGATAGGTGAATACTCTACGCATCGGCAGTCTCATTTGAGTCCGACTGACAAAGTGTAAGAATAGGCATCGCAAATCCTACCTTTAAGTGGCGACTTTTGTCGACATGTACAACAGATAAATATATACACTTTTGAGAACCGGGGGTTGTACAAGTCGCCACCTTCTCTCGAGGTTCGAATCTGACTGAAAGTGTTGGACTTAGGCATTGTAAACCCTACCTTCACGCTGTGACTTTTGTCAATATATAGCTTTATAGGGGAGTTGTACATTATGTTGGCAAAAGTCGCCAAAAGGGTGGCGCCGCTTCGAGGCACCACAGGACGGACAGCGTTAATGTCGCCAATCGGGCGGAGCGCGCAAAGTTCGCCAACTCTCGAAGTCTGTTACGGGCAGACACGTGACGTGGGCTACTTCATAGGGTGTGTTTATAGGCCCTGGCCTCCGCCGCAAGGTCGACTGAGGCGGAACGGCGTGCTGCGGTAAAAATCGTTTGCTTCTGCAGATTTCCTTGCGCAGGAAGGCCCGCAGCTTGTACTCATCTCCGTAGCCTCGGGCGGCATCCCCTCAGGCTCGAATCGTCGAGCATCTGTGGGTGAGATACTGCTATGCCCTTAGCCACTTCCGTCTTAGTTGCCCAAGTGCAGCAGGCTACCGGTATTTGGCGGGCTAGGGGTTGCGGAGGCGGAGCTTTTTTTTAGTCTTTTGGCCTTCTGCAGCGCCTGGTCCAGGAGATCCTTGATCTGGATTGACGTTGCATTATTGGAGAGCCGGTGCGCCTCCAAAGCCTTAATGGTGACTTGCCGTCACCCCCCCGATTCGGTTGTTTGGCCTTTTTTTTTCTTATTTTTGTATTTCATTCGTGTCTGCCGTGCTAATTTTTCGTTTTGATTTTGTCCGAGTTTTTTTTTGTGTCACGCTCTGACAACTACATTTTAGACGACCGTAATGGGCTAAGTTGCCTGTGGCACGATATCGTCTAAATGCATCTATCGTCATCGCGTTCTCGTTACTGGATTTATATAGGCTTTATCTAGCAGAGGTGTATAGCAGCAGGCCCATGACAACCGTGTCCAACAAATACAACCAGCAAGGTCGGGGCTCGAACTTGCGATTGTTTTGCTAATCATAGTTGGCATGGCAACGCTCCGTTTTGGGCGGTGCCTTAGACGCCGCTACAGAGCTTTGACTTTTCGTATTTGTGTATTTTGTTTATTTTACTGTAAGTAAAATCCCCTCCCATTTGATCTAGGTTTCTTCTTTTCTCCTCCTTCAGGCGTTAAATTTCTGTTTCGCTTTCTTTCTAGATTTTTTATTTTATCACTGTTTTATCACCTTATACTACAGCCTTTTCTTGCTGTTATTGTTAATATTGCTGCTCTTTTTGTCTGCTTCTCTTTCTCTCTCTCTCCGTTTTTCACCACTTTTTGATCTTCTTATTCCACCAATTATTTTTCCCTGTGCTTACCATGTACTATACGTCTCTCTCGCTCTCTCACTCTCACTAGTGTCCATCTGCTCGACGGCTATTCGATCTTGTTGATTCATGAAGTCATAATGCTCTTCTTTGGATTGATCTATGGATCGCGCCGGATTGATGCACTGCCCGGCTGGCAACAGGCAACCAAATGATTTGCGGAGAGGGCAAGAGCGGCGGCTGCGGCAGCGTCGTCAGCGGCGCAGATGAAGAAACAGATAGAAGAAACAAGAGCAGAACGGTCAATGGCCAATATAGCTCCCATCGGAACGTGTACGTCGTGGCTGCTTCCTTGTGTCAGTAGTCACTTCGTCAGCCATTCTCTCAGACAGTCAGCAGATCATTGAGTGAGTGAGTGAGTCAGTCAGACAGGTAGACACCACGCCGATCTATCTGTCTATCTATCTATCTATCTCGAACAGCCAAACGACCCAACGCCAACAGCCGGCGCCAATTTGTGCCGATTGTAGTCATAGTAAAAGTGAAAGCCGTCGTTATAGTAGCAGTAGTAGTAGGAGCTGGCAGTGGGTCGAGCCCGGTGACGTGGTGCATTCTGCCTGCGCTTCGCAACCAGAGGAGACACATAGCAGGTGCTCGGGTTCGAGTCCCACCGTTGCACACCGTTGTATTTATGGGGGTCCGCCTATGAAGCAATGTGAAAAACAGTTCCATGGACGTTAAATCTTGGCTGAGGGTCAGCCCGAAAACTTTAGTAGTAGTAGTAGTAGTAGAAGCTGGAATCGCGGTACCGCTGGAAAGCTGTACCGCTGGAATATGGTTATATGAATAAAAATCTAATATAAAAAAAAAAAAAAAAAAAGTAGTAGTAGAAGCTAGCAATGGAGTTCGTTTTCGCTCAATCAGGGCTGGTCAACAGAGCTAAGCACCAACAACGGGCAAGTGCCATCGCAGACAGCCGCCAATGTGCCTTTCGGAAGGGTAGGGGCCCACAGTTACAGACCAAGAAGAGAAGCTGCTTGAAATTGTCTAAAATCAAAAACTGAACTTTCCCCGGCGACCAGAACGCTCTGCCTGGTGATGTTGAGATGGACATAGAGAACGCGGGCTACAGCAACACCATTTGGACTTGGATTTAGACTAACAGTTGACAGCGGAAAAGATTATTTCCCAAACGATGGAAAGTGAGGAAAAATGGGCTGTCGTGGCCTGCCTTATATATATATATATATATATATATATATATATATAAATCCGATTTCAAGACATATGCAACGACTTAACTACGTGATATTTGGTGTAAAGTAGCGGAGGCAGGCTTTCTGAGACTCACATTTTTGATTATTCCGGGGATATCCGAAACCGCTGAAATAAAATCATGTACTAAGAGTAAGCAAAGTAAAGTGCAAGTCGTTCCAATAAACGTTGTTGTAGTGATAACTGTATTACTATAGTATCGGATGTCACGATTCGCAATGCAGTTATTTGTGCAAGAAATGCACCACATTATTATATAACACTCAAATCTCTTGGGTCGCTTGACGCTTAGTAATTGCTCCTCCTACACATCGATAGAATAATGTAATGTTATTGTCATTGTATACGTATCATTTAGTCTTTTGCTCCTTGCAACTTCTTTAGAAGGCACGCAAACCTTGCTTCTGAGTCCACTGTCCCGAACGCTCTCAACGCAGAGCGATCTAGGGCAATCTTACAAAATTCGTTGTATATCTGCAAGTCTGCCTGCTCATGAAGCTTCCTGATGGCAATACGTGAGAATTAAGACGTTTTAAAACACATAGCTTTATACATGAGTACTTGCAAATACACTCGAAAGCACACAGTCTCTGTACTGTTTACTTTGTATCTCCGAGCCATACCAGTCAACAATGTTTTTTGATTACTTTAAGGCACCTCGATTTTGAGGTTTTTGGGTCTTCGTGTCAGTGTAAACCGGGAAGAACGACCGGCGTTACAATAGTGATGTATATATATATATATATATATATATATATATATATATATATATATATATATACATCAATACTGCAAAAGAAGAAAGAGAAGAGTAAAAATCAGTTGAGAAAGTAACGAAACAAAAATCGCACGAATTGCGTTTGTAATTACAGTGATACGGGTAATAGGTGACGCTGCAAGCAGTCGAACATTTGCGGCGACACGACCGATTTGGTAAATATTTGACACAAGAATGTGCTTGCATCAGTGCGGGCTACTTAAATGGAAGTCAAAATTCCGGGGAATGCAGCGAAACAGCGAGACCATGTCCATTCGACGGCGGCGGCGGCGACGACTTCGCAGTGTGAAGACATCGAAGTCATTCGATTCGGCAACGCAGAACGTGAGGACCGCACACCACCGCGATCGTCTACCTTATACATCAGGAGCGGCAAAAACGCGCACCAAGGAGCTCGTAATACTGTTCGATTGACAATGACTAATCACGCATCACCAACACCATAAACAAAGCCATAAATATATAAATCTGCATCAGCGGCGGCATCCAAATCTAGAAATCGTATGAAGCTGCACACCGCTCTTAATGTTCTGAATGCCTCAGACAGAGAGACCTGAACGTCATCTCAGCACGCAAGGTTTGGCTTGCGTCAGATAGCCGTGCCTGATTCGGTTTACTTCTACGGCCGAGCGTCAGCAGACCCATTTCATTTAGGGGCGATTCTCTCATGCAATGAATGTGTGTATTCTTAACTTGAGAACATCGTTGCATTCGTTCAGATTTCTTCAGGAGCGACGCCCTCATCATTGCCGCCGCCGCAAATGACCATCTCTAGTGAGGAAGCCGTGTGTAAGATTCGTCTAGCTGGACGATTGTAAATCGACATCCCCTCATCTACGTCACGAAGGGCAAGCAATCAAAAATCTTCAGGAAAAATCGCTTCGAACAGGTAGAGCGCACGTGCTAGAGTATCTTACGTGTAGAGTATGTATATGCGTAAATGTTTAAGTGCCTTGCGCAGAGGCATAGTGGCATTGCAGACTTGCCCATCGAGAGTCTTTCCGTTTGTCTGGCCTAATGCGTTTTGCCCAGACTATTGTCGACGCGTAGGCTTATGCTTAGCCGCAAAGCATTAACTTTGCACATTGTTAGGCCCCATGGTCCATCCCGTACGTGACCACGATCACGTTTTTCTTAGCTCATCAATAAGAGACTAACTTAACGAAGGTGGCATGATTCAGACAGTTCTGATGGCTGGCCGGTGCTGAGCTGAACCGTACTGGGCTGGACAGAGAGAGAGAGAGCGCAGTCAAATCATGTTGATTGAAAATTCGGCTGCCTTACGACGGCATAAAATCATGTCGCTATTATGTGCCTATATGATTTTTTATTGTATTCCCACGTCAACAAGTTGAACTTCGACACTGACCTTGATTGAAGCATCAACAATGACGACGTTACGTCAACAGAAGTCCCCGCCTGCAGAAACCGCTGCGGCTTGTCGTCGTTCGCTTTAGCAAAAACCCCTGCTAATGTCGCAAAAACGTGTCCACATTATGTGTGCCGCTACGGCTGCCGTCTCGCTGTTCGATTGTTGTTGTTGCTATGCTTGTTATCGTTGCCTATAAACGTTTCTGGTCACATCGTTATATTCGATGTCATTGTTGTTGCTGTTGCCTTTGTTGTTGTTCTCTTTGTTGTTGTTGTTGCCTTTGTTGTTGTTATTGTTGTTGCTGCCGTCGTCTATGCGCGCGAATCTTACGTCAATGGATAAAAACTTTAGCGGTGGCACGACTTCTTCCCTGCTTTGCACAGATGGGAGAGTATCAGAGAAGAGTTGCAGCCGCACACACACACATATATATATATATATATATATATATATATATATATATATATATATAATATATATTTTCCTTTTTCTTTTAGACATAGCAAACGGTCACAGAGAGCTTGCTTGCATGCACTGTACGTAGCAAAAGCATCTAGCGATTAGCCGCAAAAATGAAGCTAAAGTGCTAACTGCAAACAGCCGCACTCATCCCTCTCGAAGGCGTGCCTTCTGTGCGTGCCTATTTGGCCGAGAGTTGAATGCAGACCACTGAGCAGGAGGTCGTTGAGCTCGGCTAAGTCGTGTCTAAAAAAACTAGATTTTTATAAACGGAGAGCTACATGCCGTTGTCAATGCACCACCAACTGACACTGTCCACAGCAGACTGCAATGTTGCGCGCGCTAATGGGGGGGAGTCAAGTGTTCGAATGTGTGTTTTAAGGTCGTCAGCGTATAAAATATATTTAACACCG
Organism: Dermanyssus gallinae; assembly: GCA_003439945.1. NCBI lineage: Eukaryota > Metazoa > Arthropoda > Arachnida > Mesostigmata > Dermanyssidae > Dermanyssus > Dermanyssus gallinae. Next base: position 10,218 of record QVRM01003633.1, read on the forward strand.
GTTGTGTATCGAGTTTCACATCTAGAACAAAATATGTGCATACAATCTTATGATTAGCCCAACGGATATATTCGGATTAAAATAAATACAATGAAAATGTTTGTTGGTGTTCATCTGTAACGCCTAGGGCTCACCATTGTATGATCGCTCGAGATTTCCAGCTTTAGAGGCTTCGATAGAAATATGGTCAGTTTTGTTTTATGGCGGAATGCTATTAGGTATATGGCTGCATTTGGGCCTTAAACGTAGCAAATACGATTGAATATCGCGCTCGTCGAATTCGATCGGTGAGTCGCGGAGGATTGTCAAACTATGCAAGGACGTTGTTGGTGATGCGCTGGTGATGGTTATTGGAGTAGTTGGTTAAACAGAAAGATGAGTAATGCGATTCAAGAAGCTCAATTTTATCCTCAACCTTCGATGCAGAGTGCGAGTCTGATTCGAGGCTCGGAAGAGCTTCACTGCTGATGATCCGTAGGTTAGCGTGCAGAGCGGAACAGAGCCCTGCTCTCCTTGACGTTGATGTTCAACTCCGTCAGGATGCGAAGTCGCTTTATTGCCTTCGTGAGCTTCCGGTGAAGCGAAGAGGCTGATTCGAAGTCCGACGACGAAGCGATGCGTCGGTCGAGCAGCGATACATACGTACGCACGTAAGGTTTTAATCGTCTTATCGACTTGCTATACTTCTCAACGTTAACGTCGTAGAAATCAGCGAAGAACTCGATCTATCAGATTGAAGTGCGTGGCTATTGCCTCAACATTCGTTTTCTCGAAGTTAAACCTGCTGAGCAATTGCACCGCCTCGATACCGATACATTTTGAAGCCCGCCGAACTCGTCACGAGTTCGGCGTTAAAGCGTCTTGCATTAGGACCGGCTCTGCCCCGTTGGGAGGGGGGAGGTCCGATGGCTCCGTCACTGACTGGGCTGATGCCATCAGCAGGTGCATCGTCGCACTTGTCGGCCACGCTTTCTCGCGCGGGAGACGTCCATGGAAGGACGTTATGACAACTCTAGACGCTCAGAAATAACGATCTAGAACGTTTCACTTATTCTCATTTTGCTCGAAAAGACTGTCCATACAAGCATCTATTGTATTGTGTTCGAAGTTTCCATACATATGGTGATGAATTCAGCCTGGGCGCAATACACCTATGGATGGTGACGTTTGGTTGTTGTTGGAACCGATTTTTGCCAATCACGCAGTGGAGCGCGCGGAGTTTCGCAAAACGACTGAGGAGAATCGGCCGACCTGTTAAGCGTGGGCTGAAATAGTCGGTCTGCAGCTAGTATCCCTGAGATCGGCAGACTACTAGAGACTTTGTTATTCACTGATCATCACCCAATTGCTTTTTTGATCAGGAATAGCCAACCCGCGTCAGATCTGCGTTTAGAGCTGCCAGGGAGGCCCTTGTGGTTCGTAGACGGGAATATAGGAGAAGTATTTGTGTGTGTGTTTTTAAGGCCACATTCTGCGTGCGTATTCTGAATCAATGCGTACGGGACCTCGGATAAACAATTAACGACGGTTGGAGTGGGTCGCACAACTGTCGACTCGCTGGAGCCGTCAGTCACTGTCAGGCTGCCCCCTGTTGAGTTGTGGCCCAAAGAGACCGAACTTTCAGCCTTGGTTTCAGCCTTCGGATCTCGACAGCATACAAACTTGATTGCTAGCTGATCGTGTGGCATTATGGGTACACCGGCTAAACTACTAAAGTTCGCGTCATCTGCCACTTATTATCGTTACTCAGATACACTGACTTTCTCTCGCGAGTTGAGTTCGGCTAGATCAGGTAATTTGCTGTCATGTCGTGACCCGTGAGCGACCAAATGCTACCACTAAGGGCACTCGCCACTTCTTCTAATGACCCATAGCACTGTTTTCTCAAGATCTGGACCGTCAGAGAAGCTGGCAGGTGCGTTTAGTGGGTATGGGTGTCAGCGGCGTAACAAACATCTGCTGGGGTCGAGTCTCAAACAGCTCGAGATGGAAATGTAGATTCCCTACTAGTAGCGGAAGTGCGTCCTTCACAAATATATATATATATATATATACACATATAAATATATATTTATATATATATATATATAAAACAATAGACGACTGGCCAGCTTGACGATCGAGGAGACTTTCAGGGGTGCGTAAGCGCCTTCCCGCGCTGCCTTAGCAAGCTGCTACTGTTGCTGCGACGGCCACCGAGCATTTCTAGCCGTTCCGAAGCGCCGTCATCGTTTTCTTCTTCCTTTCGATAACGCAGGTAGGTGTTTGCTTCCTTGAACATCCGCATCTGTAACGCTACTACGATGCTACGGTGACGAGTATTGTCATGATGACGACTGTGAACGGACGCAAACAGGCGCCAATGATGTGTCGCTGCCGCTGCTGCAGCTGCTCTGGAAGTATCTGCTGAGCAGTGCAGCAGTCCCCCCCCCCCCCGCTGTCCCCCGAAAGAAACATCGAAAGAGCCCGGCAGTGGCAACAGTAGAAGCCGTCGTGATCTGCGACCGCCTCGGTAGTTTTCGCATCGTCGTCGCCGCCGCCGCCACCACATACCTGACTTTGTACATGCGCATGGCCATCTAAGCGTCCAAGATGGCTTAGTGGCAAAGCCCTTTGGGGTTGCATTCGGGAGGACTCTGGGTTCGAGACCCAGACAGGCCACTCTTCATTTGGTTTGCATGGTTTCCAATTTCAACAAGGTAAATGCCGGAGTGGATCAAAAGATAGCCATGACATGAAAAACCGTACACGGGAAATAGCCTTACAAAAAATATTACAAAAAAAAACTCTGTAGAAATCCAAACTTACGAGTGAGAAAACACTACACACACACAACCAAACACTACACCAACAACTGCCATCTGCAGGAAAACGGGCTGCCGTAGAAGTCATTGGTGAACCATTTGGCCGACTATAGTATCTGCCTTACTGCTTTATGATAGTAATTTGGCATTAAAAGCGTGTACATATATATATATATATAGATAGATAGATAGACTGATAAATGTCACAGACTCTAGATGTCTGTGGTATCAGAGACTTTCTTATCTTTCTTATCTTTGTGCACTTTCGCGCTTAACACCGCATCCTCAAAAGTGACTCGGCTAGTAGAATACCCGCAAATTTTTGTAGTAAGAGCCTTTCACTACTGAGCACACTTCTCACATAGCCGTGCAAAGGTTAAGATTGCGGATTGACTAAGTGATGCGGCTTGTGGCTTTTGGAAGATGCACGCCATAAGTGAGTATGTGAAGTAGAGTGCTAACGAGGTTTTGCTGCTCAGCTAATGTTTAGAGGATGCTTCGCACCAGTCTGGCAAAAGTGAAAGTAATTTAAGTAATATGTTTGACTATCTGCTTTTTTTAGTTGTCAGGTCGAGGTACCTTAAGAGCGCCTAATTACGGCTGCAGAGTGTTGCAATCCGCGCAAAAAACATTCAGCGTTTTTTACTCTCATTCCTTCATTCATTACTTGTCATTGCGTATTACAACATGTTCTCCCTATACACGGAATATCTGCATGTTTAGCCTATGTGTATGATTTTCGCTACTGTTAATCAAACCTTGTCCCAACAAAAAGATCGTTTCAGATGGATATGTGAATGCACGTAATTAAATCCACGAATGATCCCTGATTTCAGAGACGTCGTCTATATCCGCTGTGTCTACGTTAGTCCGTGTATCTATATGAACAACGACAACAACAAAAATATGTACTTGTTTGAAAGAAGCGTCAGTTTGTTCAGGCTTTGGACGGAAGGCCTTACTTAACTATCAACTCTTTGAATTAAACTATTCTAGAAAGTTCTACAAAATTTAATAAACTACATTATATATTATAAAAAAAACTATATTCTATATATTAAAAAAAAAAACTATATTCTATATAATTCAATAACGTGTTTTTGGAACGTTGTCATTTGAGTGGTGCAGTCGACTTTCATCGAGCTCTGTGAAAAGCTTTGATTTGGTGGTTTTTCTGAACTCGCCCAGTGCTATTTTTTTTGTCGAGCAATGACTTCAACATCCAGTGAACCAGTCCAGTATGGTGAAGTGACGTCACCGTCATGGGAGTGATAGGTTCATCAACGCCAGTACAAACATCACGGTAGGTTAATCAGCCTAGTTTCTCGACGACAGCAACAACAACAACAACAACAACGTCGCCACCGAAGGCGCCTCGAACGGCAACCATGCCTTCGGCCTTCGATCGTAGACGCGGAACCATCCGGAGACATTCGAAATTCGGCAGCCGGTCACGATACCGAGGTGGTAGCAGCAGAAGTATCAACAAGTAGAAAGAAAGTTAGGAGACAACAGCCGCAACGGACAACAACAGCTAATGGAGGAGATGGCAGGCCACCGCAACGGGAGAAACCATTGACGACGAGAGAGCGGCGGGAGAAAGCGGCACAAAGAGAACAACTCTAGCGGAATCCTCCTCTTCTGGTGCTGCCAGTAGCGAGAGTTTCTGATAGGGAAGCTGATAGAGAGCGAAACCACAGTGCGGCTAACTGATGAGTCTGGTGGGGCAGGCGCACGACAAAGAAGCCACCACCGAAGGCTGGAATGTAGTTGCTACGGGAGGGCAAGGTTATGAGAGGGGAGGAGACAACACCAAAAGTAAAAACAATTGAGAGACCTGAGACAAATAGTTTTGCCGCTGATAATAATTTGCTAGAGACTAATTAACGACGCTGTTTGCGCTGACGTCGCTAGACATCTTCGAGGAAAAGTTGAGGAACCTCGTTCCACACGAGCCGAGCCGGTGAGCGTGTTTCTGCAGCAGGCCAAATTCTTATTTCGACGAATTCAATGACAAGGCTCCTCCATCACGCATCGCATACTTAGCAAGAAAACACCTAAATATGCCAGAAACATCGGCATAGCCGCCACCGCCTCGAGACGTTCCATCAACCGATCTAATCAACGTTACACCCCAGTGAAGTCCGAGCAGCAATCTAGAATTTCTCAAATAGCTCAAGTGGAGGCATTGACGGACGGCCTCAAGCCCAGACACCTAACATATATTCACACACCCTTTAGCAGGGGGGCTTTATTGAGATCACCGAAGAAGGTTATCGCAAGTCGGCCTTCAGGCGGCGGGTTGTACATATCTTATTGGAAAGAGTGGACAGATCTGCCCTATCCTTTTTGCGCTGACGGACTTCTGCAACTTTATCGCAAACGGCGGCCTACCAGGGATTGCACTCAGTAATTTCTATAGAGCTAACCTTACAGCTTTAGCAAAAAGACACGGCTGTCTTTGCTCGATAACAGTCGGGAATACCCTGCGGCGGCTAGCGTGCCAGGTACTATTCCGCAAATGCATGGCGCCGATTGTGGACAAAATTGCTCGCGTTTAACTGGGCTGTGGAGTTGAAGGAGGTTGCGAGGCTACTGCCCACGTAGCAAGTGCCTTTGTAAATATGAATTCGGTGTCAAATAAGGTATTGATAAAACTCGACTAAAAATGCAGACGCAATTACCAATTTAGCGGAGCAGCGAAAAATTCTAAAGTATGGCGAGTTAGAGGCAGCTTTATAGTAGCAGTTGCGATAGAAACAATCGGGGTGGGGTCATAGGCGAATATACAGTAAGATTTTTTAGAGAAATTGAGGAGAATTTTTGCTGCAGAGAGTGTTAATTGAAGTGCAACGTAGAAATGCGACTGCGGTCTCGCTATTCTCAGGCAGTAGTTTACCGGGGTTGATCTGATTATATATTAAAATATACTGTGTATAATGTATAAAAAAAAAAAATATATATATATATATATATATATAATTATATATATATAATTTTTTTTAAATATATATATTTATATATAATGGGTGGGGTGAACGCCGCCACGTTGTACACTCTGTTAGTAACAGCTGCATGATGGTGAGTGCATTCGACATTTTGTACATTGGCCAGAATTGAATTAGTCAGCATTAGTCAGACATGTGTGTCTTGCGCGATGCCGCTACGTTTCATGTGAGCGGAGCTTTGTAGTGTGTGTAACGTCAGGAAGTTCGTGAGCGGGTGAAATGTCAATCACGCTCATTACTACCACTACTACTGCTACTGCTATTAGAAGTTCGGCTATGCAACTTATATGAGTTGTTGCTTTTTTCACAGAACAAAAATCGCGTTTGTTATTGTTGTTTCGATAGGCGTACTATACGATGCTAGTAGTTTCGCTCAGCAGTTTTTGGTGGTCGCTTTGTTTGTCGCTACGTTTCGTTTCGGTACAGTCGGTACAGTAGGTTAGGTGTGCGCGGCGTAGGGATGCTTAGTTACTACTACTTTTTTTTAATATTAGGGTTTTATTCATATAACCATATTCCAGCGGTACACTTTCGTTTTACATCACTGCAGTTACTACTACTACTACAGGATAATAGGTCGATTGATCTAACGTCGTCGGTCAACGTGGCCAATGTGGCCAATCCATGTGTATCGCTCTGTGGGTTAACATGTGTTTACATGTGTGTGTCTTTGTGTGTGTGTGAACGCAGTCGTAAATGTGTGTGTATTTGTGCGTGTGTGTGTGCGTGTATGTTTACATGAATAACTATGTCTCCTCCTCCTCTGTGTGTGCGTTTACATGAATAACTGCGTGTGTGTGTGTGTGCGTCTTTACATGAATCACTGTGTGTGTGTGTGTATGTTTGCATGAATAACTATGTCTCCGTCTCTGTGTGTGCGTTTACATGAATAACTGCGTGTGTGTGTTTACATGAATAACTGTGTGTGTGTCTCTACATGAATCGCTGTGTGTGTGTGTCTTTACATGAATCACTGTGTGTGTGCGTGTATGTTTACATGAATAACTATGTCTCCTCCTCCTCTGTGTGTGCGTTTACATGAATAACTGCGTGAGTGTGTCTGTGTGTTTACATGAATATATGCGTATGTGTGTGATAATATGAATAACGACGTGTGAGTGTTTACATGAATAACTTCGTGTGTGTGTGTATGTGTGTTTACATGAATAACCACGTGTGTGTGTGTTTACATGAATAACTACGTGTGTGTGTTCACATGAATAACTACGTGTGTACGTGTTTACATGTATTGTAATTGCGTGTGTCTGTGTGTGTATGTGGGTATACCATCTGTATCTGTGTATTTGTGTGTTTGTGTGTATGTGTTCGTGTGTACGTGTGTTTATATGTGTATCTGTATGTACGTTTCTAGGCCAGTGGCAGCTTACGATAAGCGCTGCCCGACCCACAACGACGGCTGCGTCTGCGGCGGCGGTAGCGGCGATGACAACCAACCAAGCCGACGACGTCGTTGTTGCTACGGACGGAGACCGGTCTCCGCCGCGATCGGGCTAACAGGAAACTGGCCGCCACCCAGACGCCCCAGACGCTTACCAGCCAGCCAGCCAGCAGCTATATGATAGTGACAGAAGTGGCTGTAGTTCTGCTGCTGCTGCTCCGGCCGCTGCCGCTGCTGCTAATGGTAACAGTGGTCGTCGTCGTCGTAGTACCAACTACACTGGAGTCGCCGCGATATCAGCGGCCAGCGAATTCTTGCTTGCCGTCTGGGAATTCTTGCTTCCTGCGAGCAACGAATGTTACTGCTGCTGCCGTCGTCGTTGTCGCCGTTGTTGTTGCTGCTGTTGTTGTTGTTGTTGCTGTTGTTGTTGTTGTTGTTGTTGTTGTTGTTGTTGTTGTTGTTGTTGCTGTTGTTGTTGTTGCTGTTGTTGTTGTTGTTGTTGTGGTTGTTGTTGCTGTTGTTGTTGTTGTTGTCGTTGTCGTTTGCCTACACGCTGGATGTAGTCGCAGTAGTTGCCTGCCCGGCGGTCTGATCTACCCCACTTAATGTTGTTGCCGTTGTTATTGTTGTTGTTGCTGCGGCCGTTGTTATTGTTGTTGTGTTTTGCTATTTGTTGCGCTTGTTGCTTTGTTATGTTGTTGCGCTTGTTGCTTTGTCGTTTTGTTGTTAGTGCTGTTGTTGTTGCCGTTGTTGTTGTTGTTGTTGTTGTTGTTGGCGTTGTTGTGTGTTGATGTTGTTGTTGTTCATGTGTGCTGTTGTTGTTGTTGTTGTTATTTTGTTGCGGTTGTTGTTTTGTCGCTTTTGTTGTTATTGCTGCTGTTGTTGTTTTGATGTTGTCATAGTCGTCATCGTCACCGTTGTTGCTATTTTTACTGGTATCGTTGTTGCTATTTTTACTGGTATCGTTGTTGCTATTACTACTGTTGTTACAGATACTGTTGGTGTTGTCTCTATTGTATATTGCCTTTATTTGTAGTGTTGTCACAGATGGTGTTGCTGTTTTATTCGTATTATTGTTGTTGTTGTTGTTGTTGCTATTATTGGTAGTTAGTGTTGCTGTTATTAGTACTGTTGTTAATGATGATATTGCTGTTGTCTTGGTCTTCGTTGTGACCGTCTTCAAAATGGGTCGCGATGGTATTTTAGTGACACAGTTAAATCCGCAGCAGCCGACAAGTCGGAGCAACAGCAGAAGACGACATAAGGTCACGGATAATTAGAGACATGGCGTTCTTTTCTAGCCGTTTTTCGCTCCCTCTCTCTCTCTCTCTCTCTCTCTCTATATATATATATATATATATATATACATTTTCCCTTTTTCCCTCGCTCGTTCGCAGCCCTCGTTCCATTTCACTTTCTTTTTCCCTATCCCTCTCTGCATCTGAATCTCTCTGGGCGTGTTATGCGAACAAGTATCTGTGACGTGGTGTACAACCGGGGGTTAATCATTTCTGCCAGTGCTACTGTGGCAACCTCGTCCACGACGACGACAACAACAGGGTTCGTGGTGGGATATTCTGATCCTGTTATCATTGCTGCAGCAGCAGCAGCATTTTTTTTACCTAGACAGAAGTAACGAGCAAAAGAAAAAGAAGAAGAAGAAGAAGGAAAAAGCAGCACAAGATGGGAGCAGGGCAGAGGGTCACCTTGGCGATGCCATCCATACTGCTACTACTACTACTACTACACGGTTAAAACCATTTTCATCGGAACTACACTTTTGTTTCACTTTACTAGACAATTGCCTACGTTTTAGAGTGCGAGGATGAAAAACGTGTACTTTTACGTACACCCGGGCTGGGTAGTGTGGGACTCCATGCCCGTGTTGTTGGCGTGCTTATGTATTGTATTGGCGTAATACTGACTAAAAAACGTCTTACCTATATGTCTCATAAAGAGACAAGAAGCTGGCACTGTTGTTGAATATTACCTTCAGAGTGCCTCTGTTCTAGCGTTGCGTAGTCAAAGCATACATTGCGGTCTGTAGCAAGTCTTTCCGTTTGATGATGATCGCGGCGAAATCCTTAAAGGTGCTCCAGTTTAAAGGCCGCACCATGTCTGTTTTGAACGTATGTTTGACGGTTTTTTTTAAAAGTTGTTTGTTCTTTTTCTCCTAAGATTCTACCTACTTTCGCCGTTAGGAGGCACCTTCGGTCGTCAAAGGCGTCCCGTGTGCGCGGGAGCAATTTAGAGAGATCCGTATAGTAGTGCATACAGGGAGTGCCTGCCAGACCGGTATCTAGGAGTGCCCTCAGATATTTTGCTTCACTAAAGAGGACTAGGAGTGTAATTTGCCTCTAGATTCAGAGAGAGTTGCAGCGACCGTGTCTGCTCTTCCAGAGATATTGCCACAGCTTTATGTGGAGCTAGGCGAAACCCATGCGGAGAGAATCAGATTGTGATGTCTGTCCAAGGCGGCTTGGGTAGTAAGACCTCAGAACAGAAGATCAGAGCCGAGGGTGATTCTTGGTGCCTTCTCGACGAGTAAAGCCTGGGATCAAGTGGAAGCCGTGTACTGCTAACCGATATACTAGCGCCTCTTCTTACGATAATATCATGTTGCTTCCCCACTGGCCATGGACTGCGTTGAAGCCCCCCCCCCCCCGATTATGATTACATTAGAATATATGTGTATTAAATAGACTGCTGCTCTATCTACAAAAAAAATGCACACCACCGTGCATATTTATCATACATATTTTTACTAAAACTTTTACTACTATAACGTTTGTTACTACTAATATTACTAATATAAATACTACAATACATTTTAGCTGCACCGGAGCAATGCAAAACCAGACATAGAGAGGATCGAGCCGATTTAACCGCTATGTGGTGACTAAGTTCCCCGTGAATGGTTTTCACCACGTGCTGTGCGCGACCCCTGGGTTCCATAATCCCTCAGTCTCATGTGTGCCCCAACGTTGTAAATTACTTCACGGTAGATACCATGCTGCCTCCGGTACCCTAGTCCCGTCTGTAGCCAGTCTAGATACCAAGTTCCTGTCATAACTTAATAGCTTTTACAAATCTATTATAAGTCCAAATGTGTGTATTTATACATATGCACAACTTTTAACTGTACTATTTCTACACAACATATGTGATAATAAATGATACTATTTGTTTGTTTGAAAAGGTTTAGCCTCTTAGGCCCCTAGGGCTACTGTGAGACTATCCTCGGCACGACCGTAGCCATTCCGCAACCGAAAGCACCTTGCCTATTGTTAGCTGGTAGAAGACTTTAGGCAATCACTTTATAGCTACCTGTAGCCAGGAGATATCATGCTCAAATGGACTTGCCTGGGATAAAGCATAGAGCGCGATTAAGCGGAGGAGGCCGAGCAATACGCTGCACATCATAAACATAAATTCTGTCAGTCAGAAGGTTCTGTGGTATTTTTACGACAAGCTCAGAAACGTGTTTTATATCACCATTCATATTACAATATTGCATAAGTGTTATTTTTCAGCTTAGAACAACCCTGGTCTCAAAACGTGTGTTATATGTACTGTGTCACTTCAGTCACTAGTGTAGACACTATCTGTCTCTAAAAGATTATTCGTCCAATACGGTTTCGATGAGAAAATTCCATTCATCCGAAACTTACCATTTTCGATGCATACGACTCTTTATTGAAGCGGATTTTGACACACTCTAAGCTCTTGATGTTTGCCTTCTGAAATCATTTTTAAATACGCGAAACGATTGATAAATTGAAAGAGCAAGGTGTTTGACCTGAAAATTAAATATCTCGTAAGAAATACAGCTATTTGTAGACGGGCGGTCTCAAGACGAAATACGATACATTTGGGGATTACGCAGTTCAGTGCGCCTTTCGACGACAACTTGCTTCAAGCTATTGAGATTAGTGCACTGCTGATCGTTTTGTTAATTACAAGAACTTATAGTGCACCTTATTTCTTCCATCCTACCAGACATCCCTCTTTTTAGCGTACGAATCTGAATTTACAACGATGTTTGACTCGGTGCCTTAAAATTTCGCGAGTATTGTTTGGTAATTTCGCTTCCCAGTTAGTAACTACCTTTCAGCACGTCGTAGTAGTGGGAAAGCACTATTTCACGCAAATCGGAGTCCTACACTTTCAACTCACGCTCAGTCGATTGACATTCAACTAGAAAGAACCGTAGGCGCGTTCGAGACAATATCGAAGTGGTCCCATTTGGCCTATGTTGGGCGATCTAATATCAGATAGTGTAGGCAGAAGGGCAGTATGGATGGCACAGAACGTTTTAAGTCAAGTGTACCGGTGATCACAAGCAAGCTTTTAATAGTGGCAAATTGGGTTGGTCTTAATTTCGGGTTAGAGAAGCCCATCGAAAAATGTACTCGCTTGGTAGGCTACATCCTACGCAGACGGCTGGGCAGACGGCTAATGGCTATCTTACGTATACTCTACGTTAGAGTAAAGTCACAAACGTGCGCATAGATGGACGAGCTTTGCCGGAGATATGTAAGAAATCTCGAAAGGCGAATTACCTGAGATTATTACATCTCGGCTCAAAGCTAGTTTTGTGCAATGAGTACGGCAGGTAGCGTACGTACTATGGAGATCAGCTGATATGCTAAAGGAAGTATTAGTTTATCTTTAAGTACTGAAATACGTCTGTCATATTAGAAGGGCTTTATATGTAGTCCTGGTCTAGAAAAGGGAAATGGGCAAGCAATTGCTTTCCCGATTGAAAGCTTCCTTAGAAAAGAGAACCTCGGGACAGAACCTCGCCTTTCGAATAAAAAAAGATACAAAAATAATTTATCAGAAAAACAATCGTGACCACCCGCGCCTATGGTGTACTGGGTTTGTGCTGAGCTGCATTTTTTACCATAAAAAAATTAGTAGAACACGTGTATAACATTTTAGCAAAACACGTGTATAAAATTTTAGTAAAACACGTGTATACATTTTTAGCAAAATACGTGTTTAAAATTATAGTAGTAAAACACGTGGCAAAAACATAGTGTATTGTCATATGCAAGACTTTCATGTATTGCTAGTTACTCCTTCCGTCCTAAAAGTGCCCTCAATGGCCTTTTCCAATGTTAAATTGGGATCAACAGATTATTTTTTCGAAGGCCACAAGCCCACTCAGGTGTTCCACGTGTCAATTAGTACGAATTCGATTTAAAACTGGCACCGCACAAGACTGAGGCGCTGTACCTAACAGGCAGAAAAATGACCAAAAACATACAGGTCGAAGTAGCAGGTCACCCAATTGTTTTGGGAAAAAAGGCAAAGTACCTCGAAGTGATACTCGACAAGGGACTGACTGGCGCAGCGCACATACAGCACGTGTCAGCAAAGGCCCGAAAGGTGGCCAGCAATCTGGCGCGCCTGATGCCAAGAGTCGGAGGAGTTGGAGAAGAAAAGCGCCGCCTTTTAGCAACTGCTGCAGAATCCGTCGCCCTTTACGGAGCACCGGCATGGGCAGACAGGGCACTTAGAACGGCATGCAACAGGAGAAAGCTGAGGTCGGCGCAACGGCCGGTGGCCATAAGGGTCTACCGCGCATTCCGTACCGTGTCGACTGAGGCACTACTTGTCGTGTCCAAGATGCTGCCATGGGATTTGCTGGCCGGGGAGCGAGCAGAACGAGCGCTGGACGGTGATCTAGACCCCACACGGGCTAGATTAGCTACTTTGGACTCTTGGCAGAAAGAATGGGTGAGCGCAGCAGCTCCTGGGGGGGTCACCAAGGGTCGCTGGACCAAAAGTCTGATCCCGGACCTACGGCAATGGTACGACTGCAGACACGGCGAGCTATCTTATTATGCGTCCCAGGTGCTGACCGGCCACGGTCAGTTCCAGACGTATATGGTTAAGATTAACAAAGTTCAAGTCGATTCCTGCGTACTATGCGACTCGGGGGAACCGGATGATGTAGAGCACACTGTTCTGCATTGTGGGGCCCTCCGGGAAGCGCGGGACGCGGGGGCGGCCGCTGTGCGAGGCCGACCAGTCAACGAGATCGTCACCCATATGATGACTTCAGCGGCGGCCTGGAAAGAAGGTATTGCCCACTTTGATGCGATCATGTCCACAAAGGTGGTCAAAGAGACTGCCAGGAGAGCTCGTCTTAACGTCCACTTAGGCTCCGGTCGAGAGGGGGAATCTGTAGACGGGAGGCGGGTGGGTGATAGGCAGGCGGACCAGGCTAGGCAAATACAGCAAAGGATTCCCCAGATGATGACTCTCGACGCAGCCACAGGCGGGCGGGCTGCGGAAGGTATCAACGGCCTTCTTGAAGTCGCCGCCCCGCACCAAAGCGGGCTAGCGCGACTGTAGGAAGGCTGGAGTAGGGAGGAGAGGCAAACTGGCCACTCCCATGGATACGAAGCGATGCCTAGCAGTTACCGTTCCCTGGGGGTGGGGGGGAGGCGGGTGTTAGTGGGTTTGTGAGTCCCACACTAGTCACTGGCTGTGGTGGCGCATGTACATCACGATTCCCGTAATCCCCCATATTAATGCTGAGAGGTTTCAGCATATAAAAAAAAAAAAAAAGTACGAATTCGATGGGCCACGGAATACTTTAATAGGTTGCTAGTCATGGCGCTTTATAACCTGCTTAAATTAGACGAGTCTCAAGCGGCCCTAGCATTGCGCATTGCGTGCTCGTATACGTGTACACACTTCAGATAGGTGGCACAGCATAAAATGCCATTTGTGCTAATATGATCTGAAATTACGAACAGTGATTGTGCCTCGGCTGAATTGCCTCACAAAGTTCAACGCTAACTTATCTGGAAAACTTAATTGCCTTTCATCGAGTGGATCTTAGTATTTAGCTCATCCACATAACGGTTGGGGTGTGCAAGTTCTGTTAAATCCTTTATAAACAAATTATGTAGACATAATTGTATGATCCTGTTTTTGTCGTAAGAATACCCCTAAAGACAATATGATTAATGACTATCCTGCGTGTCAGTGATTTATGCCTTGCTGCATCATCAACAACAAAAATATCATTAATATTCTGGTCTACCTGCACTTACTTGTTCAAAATGACACAACACTGGGCAATGCTGATGAACGCCAAAATTGCCGCTTTACTGCTATTTTGACTAAGTGTGTTTGCGACCGGAAGCTAACGGTGCTCTTCTCAACAAAGCACAGCAGAGAGATTCATGCTCGGACACTATCATAGGTGTGTTTAACTCGTCGACAGTTTCAGGTCAAACAAAACAGTCAAACATCAGGTGTTGAGCTTCCGAATTTACTCCGCCTCTTAACTTTTATTTGTAACAATCAAACGTGACTGTTATACGTCAGCTAGGGCAAGCGAACATGCCAGTGTACTTATTTCATACCAAACTAATGAATCTGATATCAGTATTCCACTAGACATAATCAATGACTCGTTTGAAGCTTGTTCATGGTCTATTTGCCTGGCCCAACCCAGCACATTCAATTTCGTTTTAAGTGTTAGATTTTATAAAACAATTTTTTTTGCCACCATATAAAACAGTTATGCTACAATAAAACATTGTCCCTACACTCCTGTACCTCTGAACAAATACGTCATTCTGTTATGCTATTCTGAAACGTTTCGTATCCCACAAAGCTATCTACATGAAGCGGATCAATGCTTGACACCAAAGTCTAAGTTACGACCTGCAGTAGCAGTATAGTAGCAGCAGCAGATGATGAAGAGCCGGAGAGGATTAAGGTAAGCCTCTAAGCCACCACTTGTATGAATGCGTCCATCCTCATGGCTTGATAATATATGCTGATGGCATTCCCTATAAACCAGGAACAAGAATGCTTACTTGCTCTGCATGATATCAGATATTCGAACTAACCGGTGGTGACGACGGGAGCGTTCAAACCCTTTTCCTAGTATGTCTTCACCCTAGCGTATACAGCTATGAACATCAGAGCGTCAAAAACAGAACAAACCTACTTCGGTTATCATGACTTGCAGTAATTCGGACTAATTCTGCAGATAGTCGTCTGCTTTTGTTGACAGCCGGACTGTAACCGCTGTCCCTGCACATGCGACCTTCATACAAGTCAAACTCTCTCGCTCTGTCCTCGACGATGAATTGTGCAACAAATGAAATGTAGTTGTTAAATTTGCAGTACATCTAGTTTTACTATACACGTTGTATATACACATACATACATCGTCGCGCAATATAAACAAAAAATGACTATACTATGGAAGACAATTAAATTATCTTTAAAATACGACCAGAATGTTAAATCTTCGTCGTCCCAGTCGCAACCATATAACGCAGTGAACTAGTGAACGCTCAAAGCAACTCGACTTTATTTGCAGGTGTCATCAAACATCAAACACAAAACCAAGTCGCTAGTACGACATTTCTTGTCCGCCAGCCAGTAAGCTAATTCAGTAATGGAGCCAATAACGAGTTTTGACTGAAATTAATTCCACGCCAGACAGAGTCGCCCAGATTGTTGCCTTTGCTCGAGCCTGACTACAGGCAACGTTCTGTAGTCAGGCTCGAGCAAGTCAGGCTCGTCGGTTGAACATGAACCAATGAACAACGTTCACAAAGTCTACAGCGAAATCTCGCCGACTCACCACGGTCAACGAGTGTAGCTCCGTTGCACTCCCGAAATAGTTGAATGCGAAATGCACCGAATGGCGAAAGGCCTGAGGAGAAGATGGCATGACTGTAAAGCTCGTATGGAAAGCCATTCTATTCTCGGATGGGTCTCGATTGTCTCTCTACGGCAACGAAAGACGACGTAGATAGCGGTTTGCGCCATTTTGCATCATGAAGCGTGTCAGTTGCGGCGGCGGTTCGAGTTTTTAGTTTTAGAGTGCAATCTTGGTTCAGAGTGCAATCTTATCATACAAGGAATCGACTTGTGGGTGTTCTTCACGATTTTGAGACGTCCCACGTCGTAGTTTATGTAAAGCTATAGTTGGTGATCACTTCATTTTGCTGCACGACACTGCTAATCCCCACACCGTTGCACTGAAAGATGTGTGAGGTGGGTGAAGTGAAATTGCGAGTCAGTCTAGAGTTAGAGGTCCAGCTCCAGTTCAGCTCCACTGTCTTACAGCAATCTATCGATGAGTGCTTGGATCAATGCCAAACCTGCATATAATCTAATAGGAAGGGGGTGGATGGTAATGCACCACTTTGTTTATTGAGACATCTATGCTTCAACTTTTTTTAATCATGGCCGAATATTATCCACATCGGCATTCACCTAGTCTAAATTGGAAACCATGAAAACTAATTTAAGAGAGTGGCCGGGTCCACGTTTTGAGCCCACGACCTCCCGAGTGCAAGGCAATGGCTTTGCCACTAAGCTACCTTGCCCGGACATGCATGGCGGCCGTCATCAGAGTGCGCGGAGGTCATACACAATGAAACGTAATTATTTTAACGTTAAGGTAGACAGTGTAGATGAACTGACCACGAAACAACGACCAAACTTCTAAAGCGTATCTGCGTTATTTTTCTCACCGGTTCTGCAGGACAGACAGATCAATTTGTATTTCATGGTCTCTAAATTCGGTCGCTTGCTTCTACGATCGTTGGCACTGTTGTTTCCTTTTCTTCTTAATTAGATATATTATAGTACTATATATGATATATATATATAATATCTATATATATACTAGTGTGTTCAACAACCGTTTTTATCGCGACTTTGTGTGTCTCTAAAAATTATTCATTTATTCATGAATATCTATTTTGTCCCCTTCAAAGTAATCCCCATGAGATATTATACACTTGTGCCAACGGTTTTTCCAATCTTCGAAGCACTCAAAAAAACATTTTTTTTTATCTTGTTCAGCTCCTCCTCGATGCCGTCTTTATCTCGTCAAGCGTTAGCGTAACGTCGTCCTTTCATGGGCCTCTTCAGTTTAGGGAACAAGAAAAAGTCACAAGGGGCCAGATCTGGGGAATACGGTGGCTGCGGGCATTCATTAGTGTGTTGTTTTTGGCCAAAAACTCGCGCACAAGCAACGATGTGTGAGCAGGGGCGTTATCGTGGTGCAAAAGCCAATTTTTGTTCTTCCACAAATCCAGGGCGTTTCTGGCGGATTGCTTCGCGCAAATTGCGCATAACTTGCAGGTAATATTCCTTATTGACCGTTCTACCCCTGTGGCAAGAACTCATGATGCACCACGCCCCTGCAATCGAAGAAAACTGTCAGCAAAACTTTTCACATTCGACCGAACTTGGCGCGCTTTTTTCGGTCTTGGTTCGTGCGGCAGCTTCCATTGAGATGATTGAGCTTTGGTTTTCCACGTCATAACCATAAACCCACGATTCGTCACCAGTTATGACCCTCTGGAGCAAATTTGGGTCGTCGCGGACAGAGTCCAACATCTCATTAGCAATGTTCATGCGATGCTGTTTTTGGTCGCAATTGAGCAATTTTGGTACGAATTTCGCGGGGCGACCGTCTCATGCCCAAATCATTGATAAAAATCGAATGGCACGAGCCAATCGATATGTTTAGGTCCTCAGCAACTTCTCTAACGGTGATTCGACGATTGGCCAATACCATTTTCTCCACTTCATATTTTTTCGTCGTTGTTGAAGTGCTCGGGCGTCCGGCACGCTCTTCGTCGTTCACATCTTCTCGGCCTTCTGAGAACATTTTGTACCACCGATAAACGTTGCTTCGGTCCAAGTAGCTTCTCCGTATGCCACAGTCAACATTCGGAATGCATCCGCGCACTTATTTCGTTTTCACACAAAATTGATACAGGTTCCTTTGATCATTTTTTTGAATAGGTAAAATCGAGACGATCCAAAACACGTGCAAGCAAAGCAGCTGTCAACAATTAAGGAACATTCACAATGGCCGAGTCTTGTCGGCATAAGGTGAGAGACATGAAGTACCAACATAACGCCACAAAAAATCGAAATTCGAATATACGTAACCCCGCGAAAATTCAAAAGTCGCGAACGTTTGAAACACACCTCGTATATATACATATATATATATTATATATATATGTACTTCATCCCTCTTCCTTTTCATTATACACCATAAAAAATAAGAGGAATGTTTTGCTGCCGTTAAAATAATGAACAATGCTTTGGTCGTCGGTCCGACTGCTATTTTCTAACTGCTACCTCTATGCTATTTGATATCAATAATACAATTTATAGGATATGACATTGTTCTTGCGAGTTAAAACTACAGCTTCAATAATCTTCTTATTGTTATTACAGCCTTATTATTATTATTATTATTATTATTATTATATTATATTATGTGTCACAATTACTATATATATATATATATTATATATATATATATATATATATATATATATATAACAAAAGTACAAGGACATTTATAAAACACTTAAGTGATCGAATACAAGCAAACACTAGGGATAGACGCGAAGGCTAGTTCTGAGGCTTCAGCTGCTTTTATTGGCAGTTGGCAGAGGAAACGCCGCGTCGATATTAGGTGCGATGGGCTGGTAATAGCTAGAGGGTCTCCACGAAATAACGAGAATACACATTTACACCTCACAACTTAATACAGTGTGATACAGTGTGCTAGTTATGGCGGGAGGACAAATTGACGACTCGACAAAATGTAGTAGTGGCCTATTGCTACTCTGCGGTTGCTGTAGCTGCTTCTGCTGTCATGTTACATTTGCTGTTTCAATACGAGTGTGCGTGTGTCCGAATGTGTGCGTCGTTGTGAATATTGTGTGAAAAATAGAATTCTTAAAATTTTAATTAGTTAAGGTATTTATTGAATATTTTTTTAAAAGTAGTTTGTGTATGTGGTTGTGTGTGATGCGCGCAGACAGCCATCGTCCGTATCTGTCCGGGCTGGTTACGGTCGGTGTTTCTTGGCGGTGGAGGGTCCGATGGTTCGGTGGGTTGGTGCTAGGTTCAACCACAATTACGAGCGTTCGGTGGTGGCAGCAGGTGTTTGATTATTGCTGCTGCTGCTGATGATGATGGTTTGCTGTTGTGACTGGATCGAGCAAGCGAGTCAGCGACCCACCGACCACCGACCCACAGAAATGACAGACGGACTGACGGAGAGACGGATGACGGATGGTCGAGACATTGCGAACGACACTTCAGCAGCCAATAGCCGTTGTCCCTAGCCTAGAAGAAGAAGCGGTGGTTATCGCGTCGTCAGTGTCGCTGCAGTGGCGTCGCGCGAAAACGCGCTGATAGACACTGCAAAGACAGTCAGACACAGGCAGATATAGACAAATAGTGAAATAGGCAGACAGGCAGGTAGGCAGGCAAGCATTAGCCAGCATTAGATGGATAGGAGGGAGGAAAGAGAGAGGCAGGGGAGAGAGAGATGGAAGGAGAGAGAAAGGAAAGAGGGGAAAAGAGAGACAGATATTCATAGATAATCATGCTATGGCAGAGATGATCATCAGTCGATGATGACTGTTCAACCACGTCGGTTTAACGTCGACAACGACAGCTCGCACAGCTGGTGACAAGGTAGAACGATTGCGGTGGTGGTGGTGGTGGTAATGGTTAATGGTGGTGGTAGCTGCGGCGGTGGCGGGGCGGCAAGAGTAAGTAATGACTCGTTTTTGTTTTCTTCACTTTTCGGGCTGACCCCATCCAGCCAAGATGTGACGGTACTGCTTTTCGCATTGCTTCGCATAGACAAACCCCCATAGATACAACACGGTGTGCAACACGGTGGGGTTCGAACTCGTACTGCACCTATCTAGTGTCTCCTCCGATTGCGAGGCGCAGGCAAATGCACTCATTATCACGCCACCACCAGGCTCGAAGTGAAAACTCTGTTGTTGTTGTAGGCTTTTTTCTTAGTATTGGTGTTGCTGTTTCTGATGTTATGCTATCAGCGTCGTTGTTGTTGTTACTTTGTGTGTTTGTGTTGTCTTTGCTGTTGGTGTGATTATTATTGTTGTTTTCATTGATATTACTGTTGTTCGTGTTACTGTGGTTGTCATCGTTGTTGTTGTTTTTTGTTGTTGTTTTGTTGTTGCTGTTGTGTTATTTGGCTGTTACTGCTGCAACTGTGTTTATGTTGCTACGTTTATAGCGGCTGCTACTGTTCCTGTTATTGGTAACCGTTGTCGTTGTTGTTGTTGTTGGTTGTGGCGGCGTTCTTGAAGATGATGGTAGTGGATATGCTGCTGATAGTGATGGCTGGGATTGCGATTAAGATGGCGACGCCGATTGGTCCGCCTGTTGCGTCTCGACAAGCAGTCTACCATCGCCGCCGCCGCC
>QVRM01003634.1:0-126397 GCA_003439945.1 Dermanyssus gallinae
TCAGTGCGTTAAGCAGGTGACATCCCGAGGCCCCTTTTTCTACCTCAACGATGAGACTGTTCTTGACACGATCCTTCGGTGTTACTCAGAGACATCAAGGATCTAAGAGCGTTCGAGCAGTGGGGCGGCCTGGAGCTCAACCCCGCTAAATGCGAGCTACTCCTACAGGGTTTCGAAACCAAAGAGAGATAGCAAGTGATCGCAGAATTCAACAGTAAGCTCCCGGACACCCTTGTAAAAAAAACGGTACAAGCTGGATCTGCTGGGTACGGCGGTGTTCTCCGACATGATTGGCCCGATGCTGCCTGAGAAGGGAGAATAACTCTCCCGGCTTTACCAGCGGCTGGGCCATCTCGGGAAACACCAAGCCTACTTTCTGCTCCGGTTCGCAATAGGAGTGCAAAAGGTCTTGTACATACTACGGACTTCCCCTGCCTTCTTTCTGCTGTCAGAAACCTTGGGTCTTGGCGATCAGATGAGGAGAGCCTTGGAAAACATACTTGACTTAACGGAATGGGCATTCGCTCGGCCACGGAGCTTGCCTTGCCCGCCTTCCTTGCCTCGTCACATAGCTGCGCCTCTGCGGTGACCGCTATTGCCGGCGGACTCAACAGTCACCAACAAGACGCCGTTCAGATCTGCGGCGTGCGTCAGTCTGGTCGTCTTTCTGAGAAACAGGTCACTAGGCAAAAGAGGTGGGACTAAATCGCCACTCAGGCTACCCACTTAACTCTTTTGTCGGCCTGCGAGTTAGATGTAGACGATATTCGACTGAAAGCGGCTTCATACGACCCCGCCGGAGCGTGGCCTGACGTGTTTCCGTCCGAGCTCGTCACCAGTAAGCTGGCCGACGACCACTTCCGTGTCGTCAGTGGTCTTAACCTTGTCTTTGTTTGAGAGAGAGGAATGTCCATGCGGTGGAACGGTAGATGAGCGTAGCCTGCACCGGTGTAGCTGCACTAAACTGGCGGGGCTTACGCAGGGCCGCCATGCCATGATGCCATCAATGACATCCACGGGCACGCTTTCAGACAAGCCGGCTACCGCGTCACTCTGGAGCCTGGTGGACTGCAGAGGGACGACAGGCGTCGATCGTATAGCCTTACCAGCCTGGACTGGGACCGTAATCGGCCGCTGGTGTGGGACGTCACTGTCTTCAACACGTACGCCCTTAGCTATCGTGCACTGGCCAGCGGGTGTCGGCTGCATTATTTACCAATGGGGATGCACAAACGGCGCATATACGCGCATTTTCTTTAGGACAACGTTGTTATGGCGTTCGGCCTCAAGTCATCTGGCGTTTGGGGCAAGGAGGCACTCAAACTGACAAAAAAAGCTTGGGAAGAAGCTCTTTGAGGCCACAGCGGAGCCAAGATCGACCGCGTTCCTCCGACAGAGAGTGTCATTGGAACTACAGAGAGGCAACGCCAAGATAATGTTGAGAGGTCACCGACACTCGAGCAATATTAATAATAATATAGGCAATATTGTAGATGTTATATAATTAATATATTATTAATTGTGATACATGTACATAATTATATTAATAAACCTTAGTTCAAAAATTATTATTATTCGAGCCGACGCATAAGTGTGAAGATGAAAGCACTAGACTATACGGAATGACCCTGGCCTTCTAGGCCCTGGGCAAATTTCTGATATGGGACGTGTCGACTCAAAAGACTTTTGCGGCAAACTATACGGCGATCTCTTGCACGGTAGGCGGCGTTGCGATCAAAACTGAGAGGGACAAGTCGTCATTACGAAGTTTTGAGGAACTTGATCTGTTTACTCATCATTGAGATATCAGGCGGGTGAAAAAATACAAAAATCAGGATCAGGCTCCTTTGCAAGGTTTGAACGCCTGTAAGGTACAGACAGCAGTCTTAATAGACCAGATGTTATAATAATTTGTTTTAAGCAGCCCGCATATACATATATATATATATATATATATATATATATATATATATATATATATATATATATATAGATGTGTGTGTATATATATAAACGTTTATTATAATATATTTAAAAAAATCATATTAATAATGCATGTAATAATACTATATTAAAAATAATATATACAATTAGTGAAAAAATAGTAATTTTTTTTTTATTTTAATTTTTTTTGTTTAACTTTTGTCACATTACACACTTTTATTATATCCAGTCGTGTGAAGATTGCAGTGATACATGCTCATAGAATAACAGCTGATACTTCCATCGACATACTTTGAAACACGAGATCTCTATATTTGACACAGCTACGCCGAAAATAAATTATACAGTCACTAGCAAAATGCATGCCTTAGCGAGTGAATTAAGCGAAATAACTACGTTTAAGCTTATTTTACGGCTCGACGAAGACAAAGGCAGACCTTTTATCAGGCGTTTTTTTCTGTGTTGGAACAATTGACTTAGGCCGGCGCCTTACGAGCGACGAAAAGGTCCAAATCAAGACTTAAGGGCATCGGCCTCTCTAATCGCAAAATATCTTGTTAATTGGGATGTTTTCCCCAGGTAATGGACAACTTCGTGAATTTAGTTGAATTTTACGCTTTAAAGAGTTCCGGGCGTTCAAATGTAATTTCGGAAGATAGCAAGCGTGCAATTCTGAAGCAGGCGTCGAACTCTGCGCTCTCGACAAGGGCAATTGTGGCGACGGCTGGTGTGCAAATGAACGTGCGAAATGTGCAAAGCCTCATCAGGACAACAAATTGGCCCACGAAAAAAACGCAAGAGAAAACCACGATTGACCGCTGACCGCTGAAGGCTCATCTTGATTTCGCTCACGATACGACGTCATGGACCACCGAGTGCCCACAATACGGTGTCATAGACCACTGAGTGGCACAGAGTGCTATTTTCGGAAGAAGAAAGTTCAACTTTGATGTGCCGAATGGATTTACCTATAAGTTCCACAACGCAAGGAAGAACGAATTTTGTGAAAGCTTCACTCAGGTGGCGGTTTGGTGGTGATCTGGGCCGCTGTCGGGTATCATACAAAGTCGTCGATTGTATTTTTAGACGGTCGTGTTAATTTGAGGCGCAATTGGGATCGGCGCATTTTGAGCTGATGGGAGGGCCAGACTTCGTTTTTCAACACGATACCGCTCCGATTCACATCGTCAGGCTGATCGGAAGCTAGTTAGAACAACGTCACATTGAGGTCCTACGCTGGCCTGCAGTCTCACCTAATCTTTATATCATCAAGAATGTGTGGAGCTGGCTCGTCCGAAAGGTTAACTGACGAAAAACAATTTTCGAACCAGGTAGAACCGTGTGAAGGCTTGGGGCGAGCTCTCATAGGACGTCATTCGAAACTTGCTTAACGCTATTATACCTAGCCATATTTTTGGGGTCATCCGACTTAACGGGAAGTTCACTGAGTATTACGTATAGTTGCTGCTTTTGTCTCCGTCGAGCCGTGAAATAAGCTAAAACGTCGTTATTCCGCTTAATTCACTCGCTAAGACATGCAGCTTGCTAGTGACTGTATAATTTATTCGCTGTGTAGCTGTGTCAAATATAGAGATCTCGTGGTCCAAAGCAATTCGAGAGCCCAAATGTCGATGTAAGTATGTATCACTGTATCTTTACACGACTAGATATAATAAATGTGTGTAATGTGGCAAAAGTTAAACAAAAAAGTTTAAAATAAAACAACTGTATTTTTTTATAATAAATGTGTGTAATGTGGCAAAAGTTAAACAAAAAAAGTTTAAAATAAAACAACTGTATTTTTTTATAATAAATGTGTGTAATGTGGCAAAAGTTAAACAAAAAAAGTTTAAAATAAAAAAAGTAACTGTATTTTTTACTGACTGTGTATATATATATATATATATTATCCTGTATACGTTCATAGGATGACAATTGTTACCTTTTATACGTAAGCAAATAAAACTGTTACTATATATATATATATATATATATATATAAAACATGTCGAAACATGTCGTCAAATATTCAACCAATGTGCAGCATTACATCGAACAATTGTACTAGGTAGTTGCGGATCTCATTGCGCCAGGGCCGTACGCGATAACGACTTGCTAAAGTCCTATAGCAGGCAGATATCCATGTCTAACAACGCTGGCTGGCTAAATGTAGAGGTACACCTGATTTGTATGCTGTGGTTGTGAAAAATTGTTTTTGCATTAGTACAAATGGCGCTTGAATGTACATGTATATATATATATATATATATATATATATATATATATATATATATATATATATATATATATATATGTGTGTGTGCATTGCTGAAGGCCTCGCAAGTGTCTATTGTCATTATGTTGGTGGTGCGGGGACGTGAGGGTAGGGCCGGCAACGTCGGTATTCGGGCTCGTGATCATCTGCAGCCGTTGTTTGGTCATGTAGATGGTGAAAAGCTGTCGGCTGGCTCTACTATAATCTATTGGTGCTCACGTCTGACGCCTGACGGCTGGCCAATCCGCCGTCAGCAGCAGCAACGACATTGGTCAACTGTTGGAGGCCAGGCGCGAAGTTCCTCGCCAGCTTTTTCGTCTCTTCGTCGTCTTTCTTCATCTTCTTCTTCTCCTTTTTTTTGGCTTCTGCACGAACAAGAAGAACTTCATTTCCGAACTTAAAGGTTGCACTTGTTCCTCTAGATTTTTGGGAGCGCTTTTCGCTTCGAGCGTTGTGTGAGTGATGCGAACAACACTCAGGCCAACCACAACAACAACCACAACAACAACAACACTAGCAACGATGACAACAACAGCAACAACCACAGCAACGACCAAGTGCATAAGTACGACTGCAAAGTGGGGATAACACTGTTAATAGTCACTATCATCGATATTACATTAACGATTGTGGCAATAATACATAAATTATTATTAATTGTCTATTGTTAGATATGCTATTGCAAAACGAAAATATTGCGGCCAA
The DNA here is from genome assembly GCA_003439945.1 of Dermanyssus gallinae. Lineage (NCBI taxonomy): Eukaryota > Metazoa > Arthropoda > Arachnida > Mesostigmata > Dermanyssidae > Dermanyssus > Dermanyssus gallinae. The sequence goes on from QVRM01003634.1 coordinate 4,924, forward strand.
AGAACCTTCGGAATCAGCTTTCCATTTGCTTCTGATAGACTGTGAGAGTTTTGCTTTGCAAAAGTTTCGTATGATATATTACTTAGTTTGCTAAAAGAATGCATCAAAGGCATGCGAGACCATACGCTTTACACCGTTAGGGCGTAGTGTCTCCTACCCTTAGATGTCCAGTTGACGTAATGCACAAAACGCTTTTATGATGGCTCCATGCGCCATTGCTGGTTGCACTTCACCGCATTTATGATCTCCTCTTTGACCTTATTCTATTCAGTTGATTCAAAAGCTGAGCATTATCAGACATACGCAGGATTTAAGCGTCCAGGACTTGCAGTAAACTTTACAAGATATTTGTAACGGACTCTCCATGCTCTACCAGACCGGCCTTATCCGTATATACACTGGCGAAACACGAATATTGTTCACAAAAACTTTATTTAAGCTAGGAAAAGCCGCCAGGACGAGGCGCAGCAACACGGAGGTAGCTTGTGTTATATACCTCACATATATAGGTATCTTGCAGAAGGCTATAGCTGAGAGCAAGGAACGCTGCTGAGACTTATTATCAGATATAGAGGAGGACTTATATAGACGGCGCTACAACTTGATCCAAGAGAAAAACATTTTTCCCCTAATGAACGTTTTACGGTAATTAACATGCAATTCCGCTACCATCCTTTTAGACCTGACCTTTTAGACTTAGATCTGACAGAACATTGTATGAAGTGGAAGCGGCCGAAGATTATACTCCAGAAGTAGCCCCAGTGGAAGTAGTCGCTGCGAAAGTCGCGAGAAACACTGAAAACCAGTAGGGCACCAGGCCCTGATGGAGTCTCGGCCGCGAATATACTCTTTAGGGGTTTCCGAATGTGGTGGCTAACCGAGCCCCGCGAATACTCCGCAGCGGTTGCTTTCCCCTGGTTTGAAAGAAATCCGATCTTGTGCTTATTCCGAGATGTATTAGCTTCTATAGGCCAATTTATCAGTAGATTCCCGCGTGTGATGCTTTGCCGAGTAGCATGGCCGCCTCTCCGACACAATACGCGCTCCAAAAGGGCCGATCAGTCCTCTCGGCTATAGAGCGGCTGATTACTAAGACGAAGCGCTGCGCCAACCCCCGCCTCGGTTTGAGGGTTAGCTACTGGTTGTACCGCTAGATAGATGCATTCAACAGCCTATTCTAGAAGGTAAAGGCTCTTGGGCACATTATTCAAGAAGAGAGTCCCGCCATGTCTGGGCCGCACAATCTCGGCCTGTCTGAGCGAGAGGCGTATAGCCAACGAGGGCTCCGAGTTCGATATAATGGCCGGGGTTACCCAGATTTCGATTCTAGAATCCCCTTTTTATAGAACCTGGCATATGATGACGTTTTACAGTTAAACGACTTTTCAGAGGGCACTGAATGGCTGGCGTATGCGGACGACCTTGCAGTGGTCGTCCAGGCCCCGGCAACTAAAACTGAGAGCCATCGACGACCTGGTGGAGGTCTCCGGCTGGAAAGGAGGGCTAATCTAACATTGGGTGCCAAAAATATGAAGATGCGGCTTTCCCATTTCAAGTGTGAGTGGAAATCACCGTGACCGGTGAGGATCTGGTAAGGACCTGAGTCATGTAGAGCGACAACTCGCTCGATCTTGCCTTGGAATAACTCGCACGTGTCAGAGAGAAGAAAAACCGTCTTGCCATGACAGGGCCTTGCAGGGCATCCCGGGATAGCTAGGTTCTTAAACTATTCTCACATTCCAGTAGTTTAAAGTTATTTAACGTAACATAAAATCATCTTTATTGTCACATAAAAGGGTGTACTACAATTAATTTTGTTATTCAAGTATTGTTTTCGGTTTACATACTTCTGAAAGAAAAATATGATCATGCATGACAGATATGTTGCCTTGCATGAAAAGTGAGTTAATACTAGAAACAGTATCACCTAACACGCTTTAAGGCTACCTGATCCGCAGGCGTCTCAGGAGCATGTGTATTTAGACAGGTAAGGCTCCCAGACAGAAGAGCAATATGTAAGTTTGGGAAGAACAAAATAATTTTTCAGGTGAATGTACAAATGGGGAGTCGTTAAAATGAAATAGCAAAACAGCGAGCGATGCAGCGACGGTGGTTTTTATGATATGCCTCTGGTAATGTAGAGGCTAAAATTAAGTCGGTAAAATGTAGTCGTTAATTTTATAGTCAAAGTCATATGCACCATGTCTCAGTACTACGCATTTGAAGGGTGAGAGAATCATGTTATTTTCAAAGCACCATCGACCACTGACGTCGACAGCTGACTGCAGAACAGCATAGGAGTCACTAGAATAAACAGGATAATAAAGTTTTAAGTCATCTACATATTCAAGATATTTGACATCAGGTGGAACTTTTTTTTTGTTCAAAACAAAAATCGTGTTTAGAAGAGGGAGATAAACATCCCCTTTGAGGCACTCCAGATACTACAGGATATGATCGACCAAGTTTGTCACCAACTTTTACTTGAACATGCGGTTGTTCAAAAATGCCTTCACCCTTTGCAAGTTTTGCTTATGGATTTTCCGATTGGATGCGGGGATGAAGGCATGACTGGTTTTTAATAGGTTAGAATCTTATACTACCGGTCCGCACTTGCAGACGAGTTTTCTGCAGAACTGTCTGTATGCTCGTAACGCATGTTTTTAGTAATTCGTCTCCAAAAAAAGTAAATATATGTATATATATGATTATAGTTAACATCGTTATTGCTATTTATTTTTATGATCGTATCATTTTGAGACAACATATATATATATATATATATATATATATATATCAGTAAAGAGAGAACGTGAGGGAGAGATAAAGCAAAAAAGCAATAACGCAAATAGTAACCGACGTGGAAACCAGTTCGCCCGAATCTCGTACGCGAATCTCATTCCTGCACTATCGCCACGGGGCTCTAACATATCGCTACCGAGGTAGCTGTGCAAACGTTGATAGCCCTAATGGTTGATTGATCGCACATTATTCATACGCATTATGGGGTCTGGTTGGCCACACCAGTTAGTTCTGCTGACAAATCAACAATGACATCTCAAATTCGCACGCTACGTGGGGTGACGTGCAAGAATGCGAGCCTTACCCGCATATATATATATACATATAGATATCTAAAGCATTCGTGTGCGTAACGTGATGTATGTAGTCAATTTAGCTAGGCAAATGCAATCATGTGGCTATCGTATCGTTTGTTGTGGTGAAATGCGGGCACACGTGATCGGCTAGCACACATCTGCGAGCCATATCACACCATTTCTTCTACATTTGGGCCCTAGTGGCTTACAAGCTAGACAATGTTTTCTTTCCATGTAATTGACTCCGCAGATATATATATATATATATATATATATATTTATCTCTCTCTTTATATATATATAGGGAGAGAGAGAGACAAAGAAAACATCGTTTCTAGGTACTATCACGTCGTACAAATTAAGTTTCGTAGGCAGCTTAGTGAGCTTACTTCGCGGTCGTTATTGGTGTGGTTAATTCGGTGCATCTTCGGGCAGTCTATCAGTATATAAACCACCGTGGCAGTATTATGGCTACTCTCCATATCTGTTAGAATATCAATCGGAATTGATTGGTCAGTCCATCTATCCTAAGGAAGAGACGACGGCGACGACGACGACGAGGCGAAAGCGGTGGCCCGGTCATCTGTGGCGGCTGCGGTGGGCTCGGCGTAGAAGCAACTTCGACGCTCTTCGACGCGACTGGGAGTGGAGATAGTCGAGTTGAATCAGGGCAGAGCCGAAGAAGGAAGGGGGACGTTGCTATGCCGATTTCGACCGACCAATAATTAAATCGGGGCGAGCAAACAAAAACCTTCAGCGAATTGGCTCAAACCGTCCGCCACCAGTGTCTCGGGTCGCTGTTATTGCGTGTGTTAACTGCCGCTCTACGGCGTTGCAGGCTACCGAAGTGTGCTGTAACTTCACTGTTTGTTCTCAGCGCAATTTAGGTTGTCTTTCCGGTTAATAGTTTATACTTCTTCCTGTTATTAGCATATATATATGTCGATACTCTTGCTCTCCGTAACCGTCTTAGCTACTGCCTAAATTAATGCTTAATTCGTATCGAAGTTGCTGTAAAAGAAAACGTGTTTGACAACTTAACGTATCTTCTGCTCTGGGTACTGTGCTGCAGGCCGTATTGAACATCGAGGCAAACTGTCTTTCACATATTTGCAGAGCTACTGTGGGCTCGTGGGCGTGGAATACGAAGAAATATTCTCCATAAGTCATTGAGAAATTATTTGAGAGGTAGACAATAGGGCAGCACGTCCATGTAACCATGTATGCATTTTTGTTTATCTTAGTTGGCTCAAACTTCTTGTCTGCAGTGCTTTCGACAGTCACGGGAAAAACGAAGCCTATTTTAAGCTAGCAGTTAACATTATATCAGGATTTTTGAGGTCTGCACCTATTCTTCCTGTTTTGGATTTCCTAGATAAATGTAAACTTGGCTTAAAAATGGTAGGACCTTTACCGCATTACTTTTTTTATTCTGCAGAAACGTACTACTAAATTAGCTTAATCTGAGTTTTGTAGAACTCATAGCCCAGATCAGCATTCCTTCACTTCTACGAAAGGCTGGATGCGACTGCTTAGATGGCGAAGATGAAAGCTTTCTACGGGCCTCATACCGCAAATCGGTGATCTAATGATATACTTTTCGGGCTGAACCTCAGCCAAGATTTAACGTCTACATGACTGCCTGTTTGCAATGCAACTCCATAAATTCAAATGTGCAACGGAAGAGCTCAAACCCGCGCACCTATGTGTCTTCTCCGGTTGCGAGACGCAGGCGGAATGCACCACGCCACCGGGCTCGACACGATCTAATGATATGGTGAAGGTTTCGGTGTGGCAGCAAAGCATAACCCTGCTTCGTATGTTCCTTCGATGTTGGGCACGGGAAAAATGATTTTCTCAGTAGGTTTTAATACACATGTGACATGCATTTACGCTTAGCATCACAATACTGGACAGAAACTCGCAACCCTGCCAGCTAAAACACACGTTCCTCCGCCCCGCAGTCGGTCCGGAACTTGCCGGCATGCTACCACACAGGAGGACCTTCACACTCGGCAGCTTTATCCTGGCTACTGACCCTACGTCTAGCTCGTTGCGCTTCTACATTTCTTTTTCCTCATGACTGCGGAAGCGCACGAGGATTGTCATCCAGCTGTTTCATCCTCTAGCACTCACTTGATGTCCAATGTGTGAAGCCTCGAAACGACGCGTTAGTGACCGTTTCACCACCCTATGCCCTTTCCTCTTCAAAGTATGTGTAGTGTTGGAACGTGTGGATTTCATCTTGCGTTCTCGCGCAGCTCATAGGGATTGAACACTCTGTCAACTCTATGCCGATACTTCTAGAAACGCTCGTGTAGAATGGTAGGTCACTTGTCGTCCATGCTCTTTCCCTCTCTTTCTATCTCTCAAACAAGGGTTTCTAGGAGTATCGGCATAGAGGATGCAGATTGAACTTGTCGCTCTGTCAACTCTATGCCGATACTCCTAGAAACGCTCGTGTAGAATGGTAGGTCACTTCAGCTTTCCTCTTCACTCGTGCTGCCATCTTTTGAGGGTGTTGAAGACTTCGGTGGTTCGGTTGAAGGCTAGGAAGAACACCCTCAAAAGCTATAACTCTGATCAGCAAGTCCTATGTCACCACTTGGCTTAGGACCAGTCAGAGACCACTGCCGATACAGTGCGATATGGGCTGCGGACCTAGACCACCAGCATTCTTTTGCTAGCAGCCACGTTTGCTTCTTTTCGGCCCATTTAGTTTTTGGCATCCGTTTCTTGAAGCGATTTGCTAACAGTAACTGCTACTTTATTTGTATCCTACCTCACGTACTAGGAGCATGTTAGACCCTAGTTTAATTGCGTCGTAATCCATCGGGATAGCATCTGTGCGTATTCATCCATGGTGATCTGCCAGGCTGCTGGATTTGCCAGCATGTCGCCAGATATTCTACCCTCATGACCCAGGCCACTGGCTGTAGACTGCTTCAATTGAAGGGAACCTCGAAGATTCAAAAAGTAATAGAAGCGGGCTGGACTGGATATTGAAATGAAATGTGCGATATTACTGCTCAACTTTAGTCAGTGAGCAATGGCGTGAGCGTTGGCTTTTGCGGTTGAAAGCTCTATAAGACGAAAGCAGAGCTGACCAGCATACGCTTGACGCGACTATGTCACGGACTCATCACTTCCTGGTCTTGAAGAACAGATGGCTGACTTGAACGGGTGCGGCGCTCCTGTCAACAGTAATCGAAGTTGGCTTTACCGTATCATAAGATCATTAAAGCGTTTGCCGCTGCTCTTAGTATTATTGTCTTCTGTGCTGTCAGCACGGTTCCTATTACAGTTGTTGCAATTATTCTTGTTGTTACTCATTGTCAATCATTTGTTCGCGTAGGTTATTTTTGCAACATGTAGCCATGTCTGTAATTACCATGTCAAAAGTATCATGTGGCACGTCAATATTGTGGCCAACAGTTACGACGCATAATTACTATTGAAATATACAACGCTGTATACAGCATTCAGACAGACGTCTGATGGTTATGTCTCTGTCAGCATTCGTAAAACTGTTCATTATCGCCGTAATATACTACAACCTGGCGAGATAACTGAGTAGCTCCAATAAACTGTGGCGGCCCTCACGTCACGAGTCCTGAGTCCGACCACGATATGAAGTCCGATACGAACTGGGTCACATTATCCATGTCACATCCGTGTACTACGTCTGTAATCTAGTATTTATAACTTTAAATACATTTAAAAATTAATAAAGTTGAAATAAATACAAATACGAAATGGACCACCTGTGTGTATTATCGTTGAGGAAGCAACCGCTTAAGACTGTGTACACTTGACTCTGTAAGGGAGGGTTGGTCAGTAGGTGAAAACAGCGTTGTTAGGGTATTTTTCTTATCCAAACCTAGTATTGTCGATTGCAGATTTTTTATGCAATGTCCAGCGCCTGTTCTGTATAATTCTAAAGCGATTATTTTCAACAACATAGTTGTCGTTCCAGACATTTCACCTTGCGCAGAACGGCTTAACTATACAAGTATTAGAGCTACATCACATTGCAACCCGTCTTGACACGATTGATCGGCCACTGTTCGTTAAAGAAATGTATGCAAAGCTTTGGGATGGCCGTCATTTTTTCGTAGCAAGTCTATGCCATTGAAACTTAAAAAAGGTTCACTCTGGAATTAATAGGCGTACTATATCAGTGATAAGCACTTCTCAGACGTAGCCTCTTCGTCTCCCCTACAAAGCTCCCCTGGCCTAGCACACAAACGAAAATTTAATAACTAGGGGACTTCGCATATTAACCGAATTAAAGGTTAATTGTAGGAATTCCTACGCATTCATTCGTTACGTCAGTAGGCTTTCAAGAAATCGCGGGCTCTACCAGTTTATAAACTTGGATCCGTCGAGGCCCCCGCTGACTCTAGAAAATCTGATTTTGTATGAGCCTAAGCAGTCTTGCGAGAGGCCGCACAGGTGTATGAAGTTTACCTGTGCCTTCTAATTCAAATTGTCTGTAGTTATTTGCAATATGGTGTTACTATTGTGAGTACAAAATATGCCTAAGCTGATATGTGATGGGTGATGCAATAATTGAACGTTCCAAACATTGTCAAATTTTTGAGAGAATCCTAATAGTACACTTGAAGAAATACTTAAGTTGCTTCCTAGATCCGGCTAATCATGGCTTCGTAGCGCATCCATCTGCCTACGCTCCACTATCTGAGTTAATCTAAGACTGGATATTGCAAATAAACGACAAAACTCGTGACCCCCCACTTTTCTCTTTTTCTTTCAAATGTTTTCAGTCTTTTTTAAATTCAGACAAGACCGTAAGTAAACCATCATCACCCTGCGGTACGGTCATCCTGGCCTGTCCGATGTGCCGCAGGGTGGACGCATCTTTCCCTGTTTAATGCAATACAGGTCCTACATATTACAACAAATACAATTCACTGATGTCGAATGCCTTTATTCTGGACACCTCAAGCAATATCACGTAGTTCGTACCCGGTACATCCACGCTGTGATGCAGTCTGTGGTTGATGGGATGCCTGCTGGTGTGCGGAGAACAATACGCTGCTTTCTGTGATAAATTATGGGGCCTCCGAGATGAACTACACGATATACGAGTTTACAATCATTTTACCAGCGGCTACCCTTTTACCCGTTGCCCGAAAGTCCACATCACTGCAAACAGTGACTTTTGGTTACCATATCACCCAGCTAGCGAATACCACAGGTCAATTCGTTAATAAAATGTCTCGTTGTCGTTCGAGAAATACAGGAAACTGGTTGAGCGAGCGAATGCAATCTGTATTTTTAAAGTGCGAAATTTTCTCTTAGCTGCTTCGACTCCGCTGAAAGCCGCTCACAGACTCTATTTTTAATTGTGCAACGACGCTTACCTAAGACACAATTGGACAATCGATTCTACTGAGACACGTTTTGATCTCAAATCTAGTAACCTACGATTTCAACATTTCATTAATAATAGCAAGTCGCTCGAAGCATATCAATGGTGTGTTTACATAGCGGCTGGCCAAATTAGCGCGCACATATTCAACCCATCAATAGCATATAACGTTGTCAAGCGCAAGTCTTCATAAAAAGATTATTTTATTGGGAATCATGACAGTATATGTCTACTACACATATTCTGCAAAGAATGACATAGATTGGCATTTCCCAAGGCTTGAAACTTGGATAATTTGGCTTTTAATGAAATTTTTCTGCGGACGGAGTCTCTTCCCGCCGACATTCCTCTAGACAATGCGAGCTTCTGATTACACGCATTATATATATATATATATATATATATATATATAGGCGTACCTTTTGAGCAGGCAGGCTGCTGTCCGATTGGCTCATACGATAGGAATAGACGCATTGGTTGCAATGCCGCACTGGTTGTGCTTGTTGCGCGACATCTCGATATAGCCGTAGATGCCCCAGCCGGTACCCCACGAGTTCTTCACCATCCAGAACTGCTTGCCCTGGAACTGCCTACCGTAGCCGACGACGAGCACGCCGTGATCGAGGTCGGTCGTACTGCACCAGGGCAAGTTGAAGACGCCGCCCCGGTAGAACTGGAAGAACGATGACGACGCATCGATAGCGACCGAGACGGGGCCCTTTGTGCCAACGGCCTGTCGAAGAGCCTCTTCATCGCCGTGCCTCACATCCATGTAACCACGAACCGTGACTCCCACCTAGTCCCACCGGCCGGATGCATGTGACGCATGCATGCAATCGAACACAATTTGCATTTATTATGTTATATATATATATATACATATATATATATATATATATATATATATATATATATATATATATATATATATATATATATATATATATATATAACTTACTTATACTCCAACAGGCAATCAGCCGGCAGTCAATCAACCGTAGCCACCACGTTATAGCTTCACATGTTGGCTTCCGTTAGCTTGTCAAATATGCATTGTTCAGATTTAGATTCCGATGCAGAACGAGGTGAGCTCTCTGTGAAACTCTGCACTACGATTGCTTAAGTTTTTGAAAAAGTAATGACATTTTATAAAATCGAGAAATTTACACAGTTACGTAGTCTTATATATATATATATATATATATATATATATACCGAACAAGATGGCTTAGTGGCAAAGCTTGTGCCTTGCATTCGGGAGGACTGGGTTCAAGACCCCGACCGGCCACTCTTAAATTGGTTTGCATGGTTTCCAATTTAGACAAGGTAAATGCCCGAGTGGATTAAAACTTAGCCATGACATGAAAAAACCGTACACGGGCATTAGCCTTACGGAAAATCTAAAAAAATATATATATATATACAAGCGTGTACACAGTAAACAGGTGATCCAGCTCCTTAGTATGAGATAGCATTGTCGCAAATAAACACACTCAACTCAACAGTATTGCAGACCCCTTGTATAGTGGCGTCCACCGCTCATGAATCAATTAACGTCGCCGTCACAGCCGTTCACTTCGCAACGCCTACCAATATCGTCATCATCGGTCTGTTTACTACAGTCGAAAGCAAAATAGCTCTTAATTCCCGGCCAAAGAAAAACACTCACAAAGAAATGAGAGAGATCTTATGCGGCTAGGCAACGCGCTTCAACTGGAAGCGGCAAAAGACACAATAGCGAGAGAACGTTTTGTAGGTAGTGTGTAGATCTACGCAGGTATACCAACCAGCACGCATGACTGAACGAGTGTACGCAGCCTTCGTGCTAAGACGTGCTCTGGTTTAGCGTTCAGTTTTCTGCGTGCTCTGCCGTGCCGAGAGCGAGGTGTACAAACGGAGATGGGCGGTGTCAAGGTGGTTTACGGAATCCGTTGAACTTACCGTTTTCGGATTAAAGTGGCACTGGTCGTTTTGCGCGAGGTAGGGATACGAGTCTTCGGTGTCAAGGCCTTTATTGTCCTTAACGTACTGAAACGCTTGGTCCATCCAGCCGCCATTGCAGCCGAAGTTGCCCTCAGGTCCAGAGCAGTCGACGAGATTTTGTTCCGAAAACTGCGTAAGCTTGCCAGTAGCCCTTAATAAAGGAACGTATGTATCATTATTGTTAGCAAATTATTATATATATATATATATATATATATATATATATATATATATATATATATATATATATATATATATATATATATATATATAGTAGAATGAAAGCATACTTATTTTATAGATTTAACGTCTTTTTGTTATATATATATATATATGTATATGTATATATATATATATATATATAGGATACACTAAAGTCATAAAAAGTCATTATGCTTCCATTCCACTACATATATAAAAACAAATCCTGATAAAACAATGCACGAGTAATATTGCTTTTTACGCTTTACTCCCGCAAGCTACAAATGTATATATATATATATATATGTTACGTTATATTCCTTCAGGCAATATATATATATATATATATATATATATATATATATATATGTATATATATATATATATATATATGTATATATATATATATATATATATATATATATATATATTGCCTGAAGGAATATAACGTAAAAAGCATTATTTCTTGTGCATTGTTTTATTACGCTTTAATAGCTTGAAATAATGGCCTTACGAATAAACGAAGGGCGTTGAAATATGTAAAGCCGTAGCAAGTTCATCGCTGACACCGCCCGGCACCAGGCACACTATGATAAAAATACTGACAATAGAAACGCCTACTTTAAATGGCGATTTCAAGTACAAGTAATTTACTAAATAAACAATCTGGTGATATTCGGCAGGTACCTTTATGCAAATGTTACTTATGCTGTAGAGCATTCGTTGCAACGATAAAAAATGTGAGCTCCTCGTCCTATCGCACAACGATAGCGAGGAGGAGACGGAGTACAAGCAAAACTACCTAATAGCAAGCAGTTACCAGAGGAAAACGTCGAATTTGGGAGTGCGCCGTTAACTAAGGCAGCAATTATGGGCGTTCATCGAAAGAAACTTACGAATGTCAAACGGTGCTGCAATAAATTAGAACATCTAGACGCACATCCAGGCCTTCAGTAAGTTCGACGGCAAAGCCCTTCGACGCCCCGCTTAGTTTACTTTCTACGGTGTTCTCCCACATTCCAGAAAGATGACCTATTTTACGTTTTCGACCGACGAGCTCCTCCTCTGAACGGCAGCTGAGTGCTTGCTCAATGTGCGCCTAGGAAACAACGCATAGACCCAAGCTGTACGGCGCGTCACCGTAAACGGCCTTGGTGTTCGCACGGCCAAACACCTGGCCTCGTCGTGATCATAAGTCAGCTTAACCACAGATTTTAAACACGTAACCGCTCCAATCGGAAGGTACATTAAAGGCGATCGAACGGGCTTCGTGTTCGAGCCTAGAAGACCTTGCAGCGCGATGGAAGTCTCTGGAAACAAGCCTGCCTGTCTCAGGTACAAACGTTGACTAAGCACTAGACTACGGACAAATGGCTGCAAGCTCTTCACTTGTCGCAACTAGTTAAAATGCTGGATAATAGGACACTCCGCATCGTGCTAAATATAGGTAGTATGGGGAGTGCAAGACACGTCCTTGACGTGCCCTTTAGTTAAAGCTTCCTCAAAAACGTAACGGCAGACGGTCTTTCAAAATTAGACTCACTTTTCGAGCAGTATAGCAGATCCGCTCAACGTCAACACACGAAATGTGACTTTTTAGGTACGCTCTATCAATCTAAGGAGACAGTAATCCATCATCCCGAGCGCCGTGGCCCGTGTTGGATTCATAAACGGTTTGGCTGCGTGAGAGATAGCCAACTCCAAATTGTGCTTATATTGTGCCTTTATGAGTACAAATGATACTGCAAACAATATTTATAAGAACAAATTAAATACCTAAAACATGATAGAGATGATATATATATATATATATATATATATATATGCGGTGGCGGTGCATCTGAAGCCCACCTTGCGGAGACCAACAAGCTAAAAAAATACTCATTAATTGGGTATCTCCACAAATTTTGGCCTCTTGCCTTTGAGACCTTAGGTGCTCTTAGTTATCGGATCAGACAGCTGATTAGCAAAGTCGGACGAATTATTAAATCTGTCAACAGGTGATAGCAGATCGTCGTTTTTTTTTAAACAACGTCTGGATCTTGACATACAACGTAAAAACGCGGCCTCTGTTCGGAGAGCACAGTTCTGAACCGGTCTCGGTCTCGTCTAGACGAAGCGAACACGTAATAGTCACAATACGCTAGGCACATTGGCTCAGCTTATCATCCGTGATATGTGTTCCACATACATAATATACTGAAAATAAATTTTCTTATATATAAAACAGCGAGATGCTATATATATATATATATATACCCACAGTTCATCACAACACCAGCAATGACTGACTCGAGCTGGAAAAGGACAAACAGAACGAATCGTCATTTGGTCACCAGGTTTTCCGTGCACGGCTTCCATCATTTGACGTGCATGACACAAGGTTATCACGAACCTGAACAAACCTGTGTCTGCAAATACTGTCGAAACGTGTGTGATAGATATCATGTGGGAAATTGTAATCAAATTAGGTCATTGACCCAACTTACAGAATTGAACGTTTTATCTTCCTGACGATGTTGGTATAACAGATGTGTTTCATAAGTAGAAATCTAAATGTACGTATGTGTATACTCACCAAATGTCAGCTTATAGGACATAACTAGGTATAATGGCACGACAAAGTGTGAATAAATTGAAATATATATATATATATATATATATATATATATATATATATATATGTACATATATATATATATATATATATATATATATATATATATATATATATATATATATATATATAGAGAGAGAGAGAGAGAGAGAGAGGCTCTTCTACAATACCTGGCGTGCTGTCCCTCAAGCGAGCCCACGGCAGAGAATGCCCAACAAGACCCACATTGGCCTTGATCCTTGACTTCGGTCACGCAGTCTTTGGTGCGCCAGTCAATGCTATCGGGCACCTCTTGGCCTTCGGCGGCCCGCACAAATGTCGACTCAGGCATTGGCGTATCTGCGCCCGTGTTCTGTGGCGGTCGATAGCCGAGATACGTGTCACGGTACTCCTTGTTTGTCTGAAAACGACGTCAGTTAATCACTTATTGATAGTCGATCGCCGCTCTTCGCCGCCGGGAAGAAATACTCGTGACTCTTAACCCGCCGATCTGCGTGGATAGGAGCTGCTTGGCTAGTTACGGGTCTACGCTTGAGATTTTTCTTCTTTTTCTTCTGCTGCTGCTGTTTCTCTATCTTGTGCTGAATAGACGTTCTCTTACATTAGTATGTGCGTCTACGACTACAGGACAGCTTGGATTTCCTTTTCACATTAAGCCATCTTTCCTGCATCTGATAAATTCGACTAATTAGAACACATGACAAAGACGCCGCTACCCTGGAACACTGGATCCCGCTGCCTTGGACTCTATCTCAGTCAGCTCGAAGCAACTCTGTTTTTCATAATTAATGCATTAGGGGTCACACTACGCTTAAGACATACGCAATTAGTGATTCGCAAGCTAGCGTACTTGCACGGTAATGTAAACTAGTTTATGTATATTTTAGCTTTAAAATGTTCTAGATAAGTAAACATATATATACATATAAATATATGTATTACCAAATCGCCAAAGTGGTTCATTCCGAGAACGAAATCCTTATCTCCGGGATTGGCGTTGTGTTCTTCGATGAAGCGGTAGTTCTCTTCAAAGATATACCTCCGCATCAGCTCTTCGTAGGCGCCTTCATACTGCTTATTATATGTTACCTGTACAAAGATTTAAAATTTGTCATACAATGTAAGCATACCGCTTTTAAAACTAAAGACATCTGCGCCTTCGACTACTAGCATGAGAGTACTATAAATTCTGATTATTTAAAGCATCTCTCTAAAGAAACATCATGCCGGCTTTCCGAGCGATAGGTTTTAGTGACGGCTACCCGTAATGCATGCATAAATATCCGTTTTATATATATATATATATATATATATATATATATATATTTATTCACTTAACACATTTTTAGTGATATATATGTATATATAATAAAATACAACGACGCTCTTCATTTAAACATATGCAAACTATACGAAACAATGATTCATTAGGTCACCTTAAACTGGGTCCACTCGGCGTCTAGACTAGGGTTGGGCATCTTCAAGTGGCCGCTGGCAACGGAACAGCAGATAAGAACTGCCGCGAACAAAGTCTGCACATGCGTCATTTCGCTGTGTTTAGTCTATGCCGTTCGCTTTTGAGCAGTTCTTCAACGACAAATGACACCTGGCCTTCGGTGTCGCTTTGGTTTTTGATAGGCCGCTTGTTTGCCTGAAACCATTTTGGTGGGGACGGCAGGTACAAAGATGCGTGCTTAATAGTTAGGTTTGCCTGCGCATGTTCACTTTGAAAAAAGAGGTACATAAGCAAGTCTACAAATATACATAGAAGAAAATAAAATGCGCGTTTATTTGCCGAATAAAGGGTGGAAAAAGCGACTAGGTAGGCAATGACGCCCACGAAGCCGCCTTGTTGTGCGACTCTCTGGCTACACGCCAGGCAAACATATTATTGATTGTTTCAAGTCTTGCAATACATTTTGGTAAAAACGTTATTTAACTTCTGCGATTGTTCATTTTCCTATCGAAGAAACGGTCGATAAGGTCAGCACTTGCAAGTTGCGCTAGCGCACGCGTGTCGTTTTTTTTTTCAGTAAAATCGACAGCGACGGAAAGCTAACAGCAATCCGCTCGATATCACATCATCTACAAAGCTTTTTAAGAAATCTTCTCTGAACACCTTCGATCATGGCTGTGTGCTTGCACAGGTGTGGGCTCTAGGCGGGTGAACAATATAAAAGTTTAGATAGCACAATTGCTTTATACAAACAAATATACACATTTGGGTCCTTGATGATAAAACAACAAAACAGCATGTTTACAAGTATATATGTTGATTTGACTAGTTCTCGTAAATGTGCAGAAAATTTAAGATATATATATATATATATATTTATATATACATACAGGTAGTTCTACAAGTTCTTAAAATGAGCTTTTCAGAATTCGAAATTTTTCGCGCTTTTACCGCTATTGGAAACGGCAACTTTTCGATTGCTAGCAGTCAAAATATTATGGTGATTGGCCGTTGCGATTTCGTTTGATCGCTTTTCCCGTGCAACGTATCGGCGTGATTTTGAAAAATTAAGAAAAAAAGAGTTTCGAGTGGTTATCAAGCGTTTTTATTTTAAAAGTTGGAATGCGACCCAAGTGAAAACTGAGTTAGACGAGGTGTACGGTGACTCTGCGCCATATTTTGCCACTGTTTCCAACTGGATTAATTAGTTAAAAAGAGGTCGCAGGAGCACCGAGGATGAACTACGTTCAGGACGCCCAAAAACGGCAACTGATGAGGAAAACGTGGAAAAAGTGCGGAAAATCGTTGTCGCAGATAAGCGAGTGAACATTAGGGAGATATCGGAGGCCTTGGGGATTAGTTTGGGTAGTGTGCATTTCATCCTGCACGAGAACTTGAAGATGAAAAAACTCAGAGCAAAATGAGTGCCGCATTTGCTCAACCAAGGCCAAACAGACGCGCGTGTTTCCGCTTCACAGCGAAATTTAGCCAAGATGTCGAAAAATCCGTCGGATTTTTGGCGCAGATTCGTGACCGTCGATGAAAGCTGGGTCCATCACTACACTCCCGAGACCCAAGAAGCATCTCGCCAATGGTGTGCACCTGGTGAAGAGCCTCCGAAGAGGGTGCGGACAACGGCATCGGCCGGAAAGATGATGGCTACGGTTTTTTGGGACCAACGTGGAAAAAGTCTGGTCGACTACCTTGAGAGCGGTAAAACGATCTCAGGAGAATATTATGCAAGACTGTTAGACTGCCTGAAGCAAGAACTCATCGTGAAACGGTCCGCTTTGCAGAATAAGGTTGTCCTGTTTCACCAGGGCAATGCTCATGCACACAAGTCGCGGCAAGCATCGGCAAAACTGGCCCAACTGAGGTTCGAACTTACTGAACAACCTTCCTATTCTCCAGACCTGGCCCCCTCTGATTATTTCCTCTTCAGACATTTGAAGAATCGTCTCGGTGGAAAGCGTTTTTCCAGCAATGAAGAGGTTACAACTGCTGTCAATGCCTATTTTCAGCCTAAAGACGCAGAATTTTACTCAAGAGGTATAAATGCTCTGAAATATCGGTGGGAAACGTGTATTGAGCTTCTCGGGGAGTATATCGAATAAGAAAAAATTAAAAACAAGATTTGGAAAATTCTTGGTTTTCATTTTAAGAACTTGTTGAACTACCTGTATATATATATATATATATATATACGTTTTTGGTCCGTTGGGAAACTTTATTTATTATTTAATGTTGTGGTTACAGGAAAACATATATATAGACATTATAAGCTACAACGTTATCATAATAAAACAGAATTGTGACCATTATGTCTAGGAACAGGCTGAATACAAACGTAGCACAGTGTGCACTCAGCGAGTACATTCTTTAGTTGTCACCTATTCGTACGTAGACGCACGCCAGAGCGTTGAACGAAATTGACTTCTTCACAAGTAAAAAAAGAAAAATCAAATTCAATGCATTGTCACTACTACCACTACAATACTACAACCGAAACTGGGCTGCGCAATGATCGGCTATGGGTTTGGCCAGGCCGGATTTGAGAAAAATGAGCACAAGAAGCGCATAAACGAACTCACGGCCCATCACTCACAATCATGCCGCACTACGCACTCTGCAAGCTCTCCGGTAGCCGTTTGCTAAAGCTAGCACAGTAACGCAGCTGTGGCGATGCACTAGAATAGCGGCTGCAAGCGCTCGGCAAGTGGTCAATACCAGTCTCCAACCTCCCCAACGTAGAACTACGATGACACTGAGGCGGAGAAGGATGGTGTCGATGATGTTGCCTGTTGTTGTTGTTGCCTATTGTTGTTGTTGTTGTTGTTGCTGTTATTTTGTTATTTGCTTGTGAATATAGAGATTCGAATGAGTGCAATAGGGTGTAAGGCAAATGTTTACTTACTTGTGACTGGGTTATGTCGCGTGCCTGCGTGACCAACAATCTGACTAACACTGGCCACCAACGCTGAGGATTAGTCGCCTAATAACGACACACCGACGACGACAACAACAGCGTTGTCACGCTACGACGAACAAAGAAAACAAAGACAACGCGCAACCCACTCCCTGTGTACTTAACGTCGCAATCATCGTCATGGGTTAGGTCAAAGCAGTTTTCGTGATTGTGGATGAAAAAATATATATACTCATATGTATATATACTCATCACAATTTCCAGAACCACTTCAACTTAACATGGCAATAACTGTAATTAATGCAATAACTGTAACTGACGTAACGTACACAGAGAGTGACATGCGCGTTTTCTTCATATAAACAGTGGGCCATTAGGCCATTGCAATGTATCAATTTAGCTGTGCGCGAGGCAAAACTATATATATGGTCCTCTGCACACCAACGTGCAACAACGTTGGAACCAGCCTGCTGCAGTATAGTGTGTGATTTAATAGGGCTATAGATTTTGAAAAAAAATGCTTTAGCCTAGGCAGCAAGTAGGCTTTTCTGTCTATAACATAATTAATCGTACAACAGTGACGAGGACAAAAACAAATACAACGAAAACAACAACAACAACAGCAACAAAAACAACAACAACAAGTAAAGCGAAAACAACAACGAAAACAACAACAGTAAGGTCCTGGTGACGTAGTTGTTGCTGGTGGTGGTGGTGGCGGTAGAGATGGTGAACGTGATTGTAATCTAAAGCAACTAAAAAGAGCCTTACCTGAGGTAGGGTCCGCTTCTATGATGGGGCATCAGGAGCATACACACAGGCCACCACCCCAACTGCTGCAGCTGCTGTTGTTGTTTCTAACTAAGTCGCTTTGACGTAGCGAAAACAATACAAAGACCACAACCCAGCCGCAGGTGGTGAAGATCGGCAGTAGCCGAGAATCGAAGTGGCGGTCTTATTCCTTAGCGGTAGTACATAGATGCCCAGCCAGCTCGGCGTACGTAGAAAAGCAGTCGCAGATTCTTTACCACAGACAACAACCGAGGCAACTCATGCTCCATCGCTCGCCATGTATCTCTAGTTTTCTCTCTTCTCTTCTCCTTCGCCCCCGTTATCTCTCTCCCTCCCTCTCTCTCTCTCGCTCGTTTTCCCTTTCTCTATTTGATTCTTCCCCTACTTTCCTATCTTTCCAACTATCACTTGCCCGGCCGTTGGTTTTATTTCGGCCTCCTAATCTCGAAACTCTCACTTATTGACGAATTATATCAAGGGCTGTCATCTTTCTCGTTGACGCCGTAATGCTGGTGACAGCTGTATGTATGTATGTATGTATGAATGTATGTATGGGAATGGTGGTGGTAACATTGGCTCTCATTGCTACGATGGCGGCCGACGCAGTTGTGGCATTATATTTCATTTTGCTGCTTCACTCCGGTCTTACCGTCTGTTTGCCTAACTAAGTAAACAAGGTTCGTTACGCAGAACGAGTTATATCTATATATATATATATATATATATATATATATATATAAAAAAAGAGAGAGGATATATACGAGAGAAAACGCAATACAGTTTAAAAAAGCCAACTAATGCAAACGAAAGATAAGTATCGACATTTCGCGATCTAGCTATTTCACTAGTCTGGTGAAAAATGCATTCTACAGCATATGCATGCCGGTCTTCAACGCAGAACGGCACCCGATCACGAATGCAGCATACTGTGCAGTTCAAACGTCCCCCAAGATCGAACACAGTTAGTCACTACCTTGTTAGGGATATGATTGCCGAGGCTCCGCAGAGGTTCATGGTCGAACACCCGCCCTGGAACATAGCCCATGACGAAGTATTTCGGCGATCCATACATTATTTACTTCCTAGAGGTAACTTGACAGCCTACGAAGGCGACCTCGCGGTTACATTTAGAGCTGAAACGGCACTTCTCCGCTAAAAGCAGCACTAATAAGGCTCTCTCTGATATAGTCATGTGGATGTTAGAAGCAGGCCTGGAGTTGGCTGCCGATGAAACGGAAGATAGTTTACCCAGAGGGCGCAAAAGGGAATAATGATGTATCATATTCTTATCAGCCTACCAATCCTGTCTGCATATTGTCCACCCTGCACACTACCCGCAACACTACGTAATTTCTAACGGGCCACAGAGACTTCACGAGAGACTTCAGAGTGTTCACGACCGAGAGGGTGTGCTCGTCAACGCGCGTCAGATCCCGGTAGAACTATACGGAGCGCTCATCATCATCTCTTTTATTTTTGCTCATGCTGAGTACGTATATCACACTAACACACATGCCGTTGTCAACTGTTCTTGCCATGTTACTCGCGAGAGGCAGTGTAGTGATCATTTCGCTAGGGCCAGGTAGGCAGACGCATGATACATACTTTGTACACGCCTGAGAGCACAGTCGACAGGCGCACTCCGTGTACTCCTTGTACTCCTTGTGGAAGTTCGTGTTCAAACAGATCAGCTGATTATAGCCATTAACTTTGTGCCTGGTATAGACGTAACGACTGAGCTACATGCAATACCAGACCAGAGGTGAAAAGTACTAAAACATCCAGGTCTTCAACCTCTCGTCGGACTTGTTCAAATTTATTTTTCCATTCCAAAATAAAGCTTTCGAGAGGTACCGTACACAGCGTTTTCAGTTTCAATCGTATTATCCTCAACAACTGGTGCACAGCCATCAGGTACACAGAGCGGCTCATTGCCTGCATTGACAGGCAAAGTACTCGCCTTACGTACATTATGAAACACCTTTTGAGCAAACCAAAGTTTACCCGAGTGAGGTGTACCATACTCCGTCAAGACGATGCATACCATACATCAGTCTTGGCACATTTTGAGGTGAAATAGTGCCACTGCCGTCGAAACGGACCAGTCGTTGGACGTCACCGACCTCTCCGTACAGAAAAACGAATGCTGTGGACACTGTCTCGACGATGTGCGCAGTGAAGGTCGTCTCAGTATATTGGAGCCGAAGCCCCAAATACCGTAAAGGGTTGAAATACTAAGGATTACTTAAAGACTAAGGGTTGAAACACTAAGGTGGCCTCCACTTCTGAATTTCACAACCTTGGTCTTCATGACGTTCATTTCGAGCTTCCCTGGAGACAAAAAACACCTCTGCCAGTGAAGTGATGCGTTTGATATCACCCAACTCGTGATGAGCGACCATTTTTTTGTGGTCGTTGACACGAATGTGGTTCTCACATTTTGCCTTTCCCGCAGCACTTTCTCCTCACCGTGTACCAGTAAGGTGTCCTCAAAGAAGCTCGAAATTACGCTCAAAAGAAAACCACCAATCCCTGCGTGCTTCCAGGAGATCTCGAGGTGCTTTGTCAAAGGCTTTAACGCAGTCTATAAAAACTGCATATAAATGGCCTTCGGGTTTCGCCACAGCTCGTTTTATCTCTAATTGAAGCACATCGATTGCATCGCGGGCTTCCCGACCCCTCCGGATGCTAAATTGCTCCGGCGGAAGGTTATGGTCGACCACGTACTCAATCAGTTTGATAATCAACTTGAAGACGCTTCTTTTGCTAGCGTCATTTAAAACGCTATAGGCCGGTATAAGTTTGGGTCTTGTCTGTCATCGCCAGGCTTGCCCTTAAATCGCAGAGAAAGTTTGGCGACTATGTCAGGCATTTGTCCCCTCTTTAGGATCTCGTCAAAATATCACAAAGATGGGCTACCACCAAGAGCGGCCCAGACTGCACCCAGTGCTGCATTACACTTGACCTAGTTCTTCCACCTCAAATGGCAGATTCATAATCTCCTGCTCCAATGTGAGCGGGCGCTCAATCATTGGAGCTTTACCGAGCGCACAGCTTTTGGATAAGATGCGATCAGAGGCACTGATAGTTGCGCGATTAAACGGCTCAACTCTCTAAATCCTTATACAACAAGTAAACTGAACTGCAATAAGACAAGCATCAAAAGAGGCCAGGGAAGAAGGTGCTAGTATATGTTAAGTGCACTTAATTGGCTTGCGCTGGGCAATGTGCAGCTATTAAATTTCGTCATACGTTTCAGCGTGCTGACCAACAATTCTCCACTTGTGCGTTCGGCAAACTTTAATACAAGGATCTGAGCAAACCGACGGCTGCTGGAGAGCGCTAGATGCAGTAAAAAACTAAAAACTTCCATTTAAGAGAACTCGACCGTAGTCATAGAGATGCCAATCTCGCAAACACACACACACTGCAAGTCCATGGAGAGATGCATATAGAGAGGCATCTAGCACTATGCTGCGTGAGGCGTATGGAGCGATCTCACCGGTTCAAGCTGTACGGCAAAAACACGGAACGGCACGATACCTCTCTCTGTCAAACTCGTCTTCCAACGAGGATGCAATGGCGTACATGGCCGTCCGCTGTTTACGTATTTACGTATTTAAAATGGTCCTATGCTCTATTCCTGCAAAATTTGTTGCCAGTCTTTAGGAATCACAATTCTCCTCTTTATCGGCCATAGGGTATGAAACTCTGAAACGACCGTATTTTAGACTTTAATAATATTAACGCTGCTTAATGACGTTCCACTGGACGTTCCACTGAAAGTC
Source organism: Dermanyssus gallinae (assembly GCA_003439945.1). NCBI lineage: Eukaryota > Metazoa > Arthropoda > Arachnida > Mesostigmata > Dermanyssidae > Dermanyssus > Dermanyssus gallinae. The sequence continues at coordinate 27,180 of QVRM01003634.1, forward strand.
GCGCAAGGAAGGATCGATGTCTGTCCACTGTGCGTCGTGTTAGGGATTTAATTTGCGGCTTATGACATACAAGTTGCGGACCATCTCCACTGCACGGTTCCCACTATCAGGGTTAAGCTAGGATAATGTAGGATAATGAATACTGAATGCGTATCGCCCCGAAGGAAACGTCGCACATTGGAAGGCTGCGCCATCGCGTAGCTTGTAAGGTTCGCTAGCCAACGTAGTCTTATATATATATATATATATATATATTAACTGTTCAATGTTGACGTATGCTGAATCTGTTTTGAAACAGGTGAGTAGAGAGAGAGTGAAAAATATAATGACGATGAGATACTGAGACGGTAGAAAGGTGCGTGTTGGGTGAAATCTAGATAGAAGAAAGCCGTAAGCGAAAGCTTAAATCGACTCGTGGCTTGGTTACCACTACGTGTAACTACTATCATCGGCCGAAAGCGTTATAACGCGCACTAACCAGACCGACTGAATCGACCAAAAACTGTCGTCGCTGCATATTGCTGCGGTGTCGTGTTCTTGTTGTTTCGTGTTTGCTGACATCAATGTCCCACCAACAGATGGGGGATATGGAAAACTATATATACATTTCTAGAGCATTTTTTGTGCTTAAACGGCTCTCCCTACACATATATATATACAGGGTCATTCATATCGTTATGTACCTATTTGGAGGTTTGGTAGAACTCTTCAAAAAATCATTTTTTCCAATGGAAGGAGGAAGCGAAAACGACTTGTTTAGGAGTAAGAGTGAAATTTAGAAAAGTAGTTATTCTGCCTTTTCTTCTCCTACATAGTTGTGCGAGATCTACGTTTACGGGAGAACCAGTTAGCGCATGAAGACCGGTTATACCGACGTGTTCGGAAGAAAATTTCGTATAACGGAAGACACTTCACTAGCTTGCGTAGCGAAAAGCGAATATCCAGGTTGAGGAAAGTCATAAAAAAGTATTATGAGTATTATGCAAGATTTTGAGATATCTAAGGTGAAAGCTAATAATAGAATATCTATTTTTGAGAATTCTCTTCAGAGCAAGCAACATTTTTGCACGAATACGATGGTATGCTCAGTTTCTGTATCCGGAGAACTAGTTGCCTTGCAATCGCACATTTTGTCTTATATCGTTCTTAAAATAAATTCGGGTCCATATATATATATATATATATATATATATGTATATATATATATATATATATATATATTAATTATGATGTTTATTATCACCTTTGTTAGGTACATTGTAAAACTTGTGTTAGTATACACATGACTGTCCCGTATTCAAATATACATCGAGGACAATCTCCTTTCCGATGTACTCATGATGAAATAATACGCTATGCAAATACAGGTATCACACGGGACATGAAACCCTAATGTTTCGCAGAGAATGTGGTGATACCCATGAACCGCAAAACGTGTTACTATATGCCTATTGGTCCTGTTAGGTCCCTTCCATGCGTCGTTGGTCATTGTACCCGTATCATAGAATTCAGGATCAATTTCTGCCATCTTCCGCTCCCGTAAGCTAATGAACTCTAAGTAAGCTGAAGTAGTCGGAAGGTCGAAACGTCGTTTAAGATCTTCTATAAAAAGCGGCGTGTCACCCAAGAGGTAAACTAATATGTTTCGTGTTGAGCGGTGCAGCCCCATGACACGTTTGAGAAATGCAGGCTTTATACGATCGAGCACCTCGAGCTGCGACGCCGAAAGGTACTACCAGATTACTTGGATTCCGTATGCAGCAACAGGTGCAACTTTCATCTCGAACAAGCCCATTGCTGACTGTAGCGATAGCTTCGATGGCGTCTGCACCCCAACACTCGCAACCAAGGCTCGCCTGATCCTGTCCTTAAGGTGCTCTTTGAAGCATCGGCCGTTGGTAGGTAGTACCACCCCCAAGTACTTGAAACTATTTACATACTCAAGGGTCGTTGGCCCTATACGAAGTGGATTGGATTCGGCTAGTCGCCCTCCCCGGCGGAATTTCATAGCTTCAGTTTTATCAAGGTTGATTGTCAGGCCGGTGTTTTGTACGTACGCGGAGAGTCTTGCCAATGCCTGTTGGACATGAATACGACTTCTTCCGAAAATGACAAGGTCATCTGCATACAGCAACGTTTTGACGTGAGAAGTAGATCCTTGGACTCGGGATGGCAAGTCATTCAGCAGCAGGGAGAATAGCAAAGGACTCAGATTATCGCCCTGCGCGACTCCGATCGTTTGGGCAAACGGCGGGAGCTGGGACACGCCGTCATCGATACTCACTGAGTTTTCCTGAAGCATAGCCTTGATTAGCCGAAGCATGTTAAGCGGAACTCCGCATTCAGCGAGCTTTTCCAGGATCTTGTCTCTAGGCTGCCGTGTCGAACGCAGATTTGAAATCGACGTATACTGCGTACCTGTTTTGGCCGGCTAATGGCGCTGCGCACTTCGCTTAGTAATAGGTTGCATGCCGTGATCGTTGAACGCCCCGTGCGAAAGCCATGCTGTTCGTCCGGTATGCAGCCGCAGTACTCCAAGAAGGTGCTGAGCCGTCGAGTGATAAGGAGTGCCAGGAGTTTATAACAGCAACATTTCTTCGCAATTGCTCTCCAGGATGACGGGACCTGCGGATCACCTTTCTCCCTTTGGCATGATGATAAGCAGTGCATCACGCCAGGTTCGTGGTAGACGTCCCTGACGGAGGCAAGCATTAAATACACTTGTCCAACAAGGAAGCCATGCCAGCCGCCGTCTTCAGATGTTCGTTGCGAACTCTATCCAAGCCAGCTGCTTTGCTTGGCTGGAGCCGTTCCATGGAGCGTAGCACTTCCACTACGGAGAACTCCGCTGCCAGGTTATCGCGCATAAACGATGTCAGTTCGTCCCATGCGCTATCGAACAATGGAACTTTGCCGGGAATGGTATTTGCGCTTGCATACATTTCCCTGAAGTGCTCTATCAAGACAGCGGAGTTTATAGGACACGAAGTCGATTTCACCCGTTTAATCCACCTGTGGGGCTCCTTGACTGCCTGTTTCAGAAGCCTCTCTTCCTGTCGTTCAAGATATTGCCGTCGCGCTGTCTTGAGAGTTCGTCTATACGAACTGTTGAGCAGGTTACAGAGCGGCATCATGCACGGGTATTGTTTAGCCAGCAGACGGGCACGGAACTGCGCCACGGAGGCTAGTCTACACCTTGTATTAAACCATGGCCGTTGTCGACGCGGGCTCGGTGCACATACGGATGATGTAATCGCCTCTGTCAGAACACCCGTGTACGATTCAATGTCTGGGTCACGCTATGTACCGGGAATAACGCTGCAAGCTTTAAGCCAAACTTATTTGGGTCCAGTGCTTTAGCCAACCCAGCGTTCCTTCGCGGCGGAGTCTCCTTTTGAGGGAGTAACATTTCGACTCCTACTGGGACATGCCATTTAAAGTTACCACCTTCATGTAGCGGGTTGCTTTTTCCAATATAACAAGTTCTCTTCGAGTCAATGTTGGATGCAAATATATCAATTACCGAACTTCCCATAAAGCCTTCAAACGTCGGTACATTCGTATCGGTAATCAGACTGCAGCCGAAATCACCGAGCATCGAGAGAAAAGCGCGAGTACGCGAATCATCAGGTTTGTCAACCCTCGTGTTAAAGTCGCCTGCCACGAACAGCGGAAATCCAACTGAGGGGAGAACGTGGATAGCCCGTGTGATTCTGTCAATCAACACGGTTGTGGTCTCGGCGTTCGATGGTCGGACGTAGGCTGCCACAATGTTACATCGGTTACCCCGAAGTACTACTGTATCATCTTCAGCCAATGCCACACTGATCTCGCCTACATTCTTGTTATACAGTACGGACACGCCGCCGCTTGGGCGGCCTCGGCCATCACGTATGACTGCCGGCGAGTGAGCGGAGTAGAAACCAGGCACGTCAAACGGCTTGGTCTCCCAAGTCTCGGTTAGAATAATGACATCGATATCGACGATGGCAGTGGAAGGAAGAAGTCCTAGGCCGCGGGTGGCGCCTTTTACGTTCCACTGCACAATTGTTATCTTATCGAAAACATCTCACGACGTCTGGACCGTCCTGTGATCTTAAACTGTCGGTCTCTGCTCATGTCCTGTAACGCGGCCATAATGAGTTGGTTGAGGGTCTCCGCGGGCACTACTGGTCGGCCCTCGGCGATTCGTTGAGTACGCTGGCCTTTGCGAGGATTTGCTTTGTCTTCCCTATATATATATATATATATATATACAGGCTGAAAATATATGGAAGCGATATTAAAAAACTATATATTTTTAGGCAGGTACTGTAAAATAATAATATTTGTGTACTTCTATAGATATGACGAATTATTTATCTATATTACGACATGCCGTCAGACTATGTAGGACGAAATTGGTCTAGGGATCAATACGCAAAGGCGGAAGCTATGACATTCAAGCGCGCAAGCAGGCTAGGAGAGTCACGCAGACGGCATGACGTATGCAAATAGATTTGCAAATCACATTCGGATTCACGCTACCCCATTCAGTCAAAGCAATTTAAGTGCATATCGAAGTGTGAACACGGAAATACATGGTCGTGTCAAGGGCACTTAAAGGCCCAGGATAAATTGACTGAGATCGGACCCACTGTTTTACACAGCTTACTATTTTTCGAGGAAAGGGGTTTAGACAGGACGGGCATACACATTGTAATACATTTCGCTGTCCATGGTTTTCACCATACACTCTTACGTGCAAACGTCTGGATGTCAAAGCTTCCGTCATTACGTATGCATCTCTAAACCAATTTTCCTTTTACGACCTGCGTTACTGGAGGTTGAACTGCTGTAAAAGGCTAGGCTGTAATGATGATTTTTACGTTAAACAGCGTAATTAGCAAAAGGCTGAGATAGTCGCTCTGGAGAAGCCACCTCAAGTAGACCACGACAATATGACGTTATGAATTCGTTGCCACATCATGTATATCGTATGTCTGTTGTTGGCGCGGGAGGCAAGACATACGATATCGATTGAGTGGCAACGAATTCATATTGTAATTTTGTAGTAGTGGCCCATTCGAGGGCTGTTAAGGCTACTTTAAATGTACGGGGGAAGTGTGCTGCACACGGAACCCGGGCCGGTCGGTCCACGCCCCGGGCTTTAGCAAACCGGTGGTACCGACTGGGACGCCTGCTGCCTTGGCTTAATGGGCACAACGAGAGCGAGTTAGCCACATGAACGAAGACTTCCCGACGAGAGGACCATCTGGCTCCAGAGTGGTCGATCCTCCCTTGGGGGGGGGGGGGCTAACGCGGTGTATAACGCGGAATCGCGAGGTGATCGCGTCTAATTGTCAGGGTAGGAGTAGTGTCCAGCCATCCTCCTCCATTCCGAACCTCGACAGGGGGGGAGGGTGGGGGAGCCGCTGGCCTGTCTATTCGGGCTGGCGGGCACTCCCGCAAGAGGTCCACGCGTAACTACGCGGGCGGCGGGAGTGTAAGTATTCTCTCTTTTGCTGTCGACGGACCTAGGGAATGTTAATATAAAGAGCTTACGCACTGACCAAATAACCACTTGGAAGGAAGTGAACACGGGTAGACATGCTAAAAAGAGAGTGATAGTTACCTTCGAAAGCAAATTGCTCAGTACTGAGAGATGGTCGGTTCCTATACAAACAAAATTCAGGGGGATAGTAACCCACAGAGTGCTAAGAAAACCCTTGTCAAATAGCAGAACTGCTTAGTAAAATAATTAGAACAAGAGTGAAAGGTCCTCTTTATAATAATTATTATCAGTTATACGATGAACCGGTTTTTGCCACTTATCCCTTATGCGTCGTTCGACAGTGAATCGGCAACTCTTGACATTAGAGTCGCGAGCCATTTTTCCACACTGTCTCGACGACAAGAAAGCCACATAGATCTCTACTTTTGTTTAACTAAAATAAATCACTTTTTGTTTTTGCCAACTAAAAATGCTTGTTTTTTAATGCTTAAGAAGCCCCAGTAGAGCCATGCATTCAGATGGTGTTACCTATTGGCTGAGTGGGAGCCTTGTGGTCATCGTCTTGGCTATAATAATTAAATGTTTACTTACTAGTATTTTATAACTCAGCTAGGATGGGTGGTACTGTCTACATGATCAGCTTTCGGTTGACTACACTGATTAGCAAGAGGGTGCTACATAGGTTCGCTCTGTAAATTATGAATTGTATTTTATTTATAAAAAGCTAGAACTCCCACTTAAAATGTATTTGATTTTAGAGAAACGCTTCTACTTTAAATGTATTTGATTTTATAGTAGCGCCTATAAGGAAACGTAATTTCGGCCTTGAGGTGCACAATATTTAGATTCATGGCCTATTTTGTTTGTCGCTATCGGTCTTTTCCTCCATCCCACCTTGTGGCTAATTGGATGATGGGGCTGTCGATTCATCAACATTTGCGCCATATTGGCAAACCAGCTAAGCTAAGACGATATGTGCTTCCAACATATATGAACAGTAAAACCTTTGATCAATCCTAGCTGATTGATCGATCCGATATCTATGCGTAATAATTTGTGCTAGCCAAACCATCGTTATTCTACATCGTACTTCAATTTAGAAAAAAAAATCGTATCTAAAAAGCACAGTTAAAATATTAATGAGCTTTTTATTGATCACTTTAATTTAACTGTTATCGTGCCGTGCTTTATATATATATATATATATATATATATATACATATATATATATATATATAAGGATAAAGAAGAACGCACAGAAACCAAGGCTTCAACCTTGAGGCTAAACATAAATACCGTAACTGAAGTCAAGTGCAAAACAATTCAAGATGGGCTTGTTTTGTGTGGCATGGTCGGGAATCGTGTTATCCGCATGGTCGAGAATCGTGTTGAATCGTGTATTGGGATTTTGGCAACCCTGCCACATACAACATATAGAATAGTTATTTCATAGTATCCCAGAACGTCATTGGTTGCCACTGGAAGTCGCCGTCAACCTTGTTTTTAAGCAATTATAATTTCCCTCCACAGCACCAGAAGCAATCCACTAGTCTACCTTTGGTTTCGATAGGCACCACTCATTGTGAGTGACTTCAGAAAAACTTATGTTTTACCGAAAACGGAGGCAAAAATAGGTACTTCGTTACAAGGTTTGCAATACATAGATTTCATATAATGTTATGGACACGATGTATGGGTTTCGCGAAATACCAGTCTAGTTCGGATGCAAGATATGTGGTGAATCGTGTGACCTGTGGTAGTACCCTCGTAATGGTGCACACGTTCGCAGGGACCCAACTGTCATGTTCCGACGTCAATAAGTGATTACATTAAATAAATGAATAAAAACACAGTTTCCCCACTATCCCAGGCCCCTTACACCTGCACACACTGCGGTCGAGCCTTGAGAATCTCACAGGGCCTGCGGGCGCACATAACCCGTCTACACCCCCCGGCATCCCTACGCAATCAATATATAAGACCCTTTCAACCAGAACCGACTAACTCACCCAATACGCCTTCCCCCCTTCATACTTCTCCTATCGATTCCTCAGCAGCCAACCCAGAGACACTGACCCAAACTTTAGCGCAGGCACGTCGAGATCTCAAAATACCCCGGGAAGCGAGAGAAGCCTGTCCGTAGCTTTCGCAAAAACGTTGAATAATTTCAACTCAAAGCTGGATCTTCAAAGCTGGAATAGCCTAATGTTTGCTCCATTTTTGATGCTGGTCTTACGACATAGAAAAAATCAGGAAGCCAACCTAACCAGAATAATCAAAGACAATGTGTCAGTGCTCCAACAAAAGACTCTGGAAAGCCTCCTGCAGACAGTTAGAAAGGCCCCAATTCATAGACTAGACGGCCCAGCTGGAGAACGGGAGAGCGTGTCTATGGCTGAAAGAAAACTAGCCGAGGGCGATGTACGCTCTGTCGCTGAAGTCCTGCTGTCATCAGACACATTTGCACCACGTAATTCTCGCACAGAGCGCGAATTAAGAAACAAAGCACCACGCCAGCCACCACCGGCCGCCTGTCAGGAGCGCTTAGAAACCTTCGAGCAACCTACAGTTGGATTCTGCGAGAACGTCGGCAATTCGGCGATCTTAGAGGCAATTCGCTTATTCCCTGTTGCAAGCGGAGCCGGACTGAATGGATTGCGACCACGTCATCTGCGCGATATGTTGGATCAAACTGTTTCTTCGTCAGAATGTCTGCTAAATGATCTAAGCATATTCCTTGGCAGAGTGTTAAACGGCACATTACCTAAGTTTGGTCTACCAGTATTTTATGGTGCAAATCTTACAGCTCTTAAGAAAAAGACAACTCTATAAAGCCCATAGCTTGTAGATTGACTTTGCGTAGGATTGCTGGAAAGATAGCAATGGCGGGAAATAAAAAGGCAATTTTGACAGCAATCCTGTCACATCAAGTTAGAGTGGCTGTTAGAGGCGGCGCAGACGCACTGGTACAAGCTACACGCGCCCTTTGGAGACTGAGGACCAAGTGAAGGTTCTGGTTAAACTAGACTTCTGCAATGCATTTAATACGCTAAGAAGGGACAAGATACTGGATGCAGTGATGAAGAAAAGTCCAGAGCTTTTGCCTATAGTCTGGCAAAGTTACAGAGATCCTTCACTCTTAACCTGGGGCACAACTTCAACATTGCGTTCGAAAGCAGGCATTCAACAGGATGACCCGCTAGGTCGATTTAGTCTCGGTATATCAGATGCAGTATCGCAACTATAGAGCCCTTTCAACGTGTGGTATCTAGATGGCGCCATGCTTGCCGGCCCCGCGAATATCATTCGCGACAGATTTGAGAAGAGTGCTGCAGTTTGAAGAATACTGGGTCTGGAACTGAATGCTTCAAAATGTGAGATTACAGCTGTCGGGGGCTCGCTTCAGGAGAGAGAGGAAGCAATCCAGGGGAGATCGCAGAAATACTGTCCCTGACATCACGCATTGTGAGAGCTTAACAACATAGGAAGTTTTGGGGGGGCCCCCGGAAAGCCAAGATGGATTTTGCATGCACTCCTCTAGGAAGAAAGAATCCCTTACCAAAATTCGTCCACGGCTGACACGCTTGCTCCTCAGGCCTGCGCTGTGCATTGGAGATCGGGGGCAGATTAACTAACACGTAGTCGCTCTATGAGAATACCGCGTATGATGACGTCGCAGAGTATACTAGTAAAGCAATTGGAGAAACACCGGCAGAGAGCAAGTTTCATACGTGAAGTGGTTTGGGAAAAAAGTGACCTGTCTGTGGCTAGGCTTTACTGGCCGATACGCAGCCGTAGTGGAGGAGAAGTTCGACCACAAATAAACATGAACCAGAAGCACGGACATATTAGAGCTGGACCCGGGCCCTTTGGAAGAATATCCCAGCCAATATGACCTCGATGAGCTCAAAAGCCAAAAAAAGAGCAGGAGATCTTAGAGGGGCTTGTTTCCCAGAGAGACCGCGCCGTTTTTTTAGCGGCACAAGATAACTTCAGTGGTGGCTTAAGCCTTGCCCTTGCCTCAGCTCGGCACATGGCCGGACCCCAATATCAGCACTTAGAATCGGCGCTCCCGTCTGCGAGCCGTTTCAGTGCAAACTGTGTGGAGAGATGGTATATTCCAGTGGCCTACACCCACACAGTGTGATTATATGTGTCTTAGGAAAGCCGGTATACTATCTACACTTGAAACCGAGAGGTTTAGTGTCCGCTGGCGAAGAAAGACCTGATGGGGTGACCATTGCACTATGGACACATGGAAAGTCCCTAGCTTGGGACGCAACGGTTTCGTGCACCACCGCGGCTTCCTATTTACACCACAGCTCAGTTGAGCCGGGGTGGGTGGCAAAGCACGCGGACGCCACAAAACGGGTTAAATACGCTGGACTGGAAACAAGATATACTTGTGTGCCTATGGCCATGGAGACGCTAGGACCAATCAGCAAGTGAACCGAAGCATTTCTCAAAGCTTTGAGTAAGCGAATTCAGGAGGTCACAAGCGAACGAAGAGAGGGTCAATTCTTGAAGCAAAAGTTGTCTTTGGGCGTTTGCAGAGGGAACGCGGCATCTATTTTGGGCGCCATGGAGTGAAATAATTATTTGAAGAATTTGCAATAATACGTTCAGGCTTCACAATTGTTACATTGTTTAACATGTAATAACTAATAATAATGAATTATTTATATATATATATATATATATATATTATTATATATATATATATATATATATATATATATAGAGAGAGAGAGAGAGAGAGAGAATAAAACAGAAAACAGTGCGACAATCCGCTTTGACAAAAAGAACTAGTGCACATTCTGTACCAATATACAATGCAGATTAATCCGATGCTACATCCTGTGATATTGTTTGCACGAAAGCAAACACCAGTAGTATAAAACCAAGCAGTGATGTCCGTATTTACGTCTGTGGTGCTTAACTATTTTAGATTTCCGAGCATAACGAGTAATTGATGTCCGTGCGGACAGGGACCATCACACATATTGATTGAGTCCGTCGGATATCTTACCAGACATCTTGCCGTCGGCTTCATGATTGCATGTGACGCAGCAACGTGAGGCTGCCTTCTAAGCGTAAGAGCTTTCCGACTAACCTGAGAAAATTCCACCAAAAACATCCGCTTTAAAACGAACTTATGAGAACTGTCGAGCTCGCTACTTGCCTTGTAGTCCGTAATAATAACAATAAAATAGAATAGAACAATAAAATAAAACAATAAAATAAAATAAACAAGTAATTACAATAAAATGCATGCTACAACGGACATCCGTATACACTATCTTACAGACCTAAACAAGCAAAAGCGGCGTACGCGAGTCTTATAGCAAGCAGAACGTGCCCGTAGTTCCACAGTGGATGATTTGTCATTTAATTCAGCCACATTATTTCTCCGATATACATATTGGAGATAACTGTTATATGTCATGTTATATATATGTTTTATGCCATGTTATCTATATGTTATATGCCATGTTATCTAATCGTTATATGCCATGTTATCTATGTGTTATATGCCATGTTGTCTATATCATACTATGTCATCTGTTACGGTCATGAGCGATTTTAAAGACACCTGTCGTACTGTACGGGCTAGGAAGGTCAGCTAAAATTGCGTTCGACAGTGAATATCACTGACGTGTGCCCTGTGCCCAGCCAATGAAACTCGCATGCATCAAACAAGATCTGGCGAGTTGTCATGAGTTGACACTAATCGACCCAAATCTTCTATCGAATCTTGTGTGTTGATAGCCCTTACCACGCACTTCATGACCATTACTCCTATTCTATTGCTGAGCTCGTGTAGCACACAGTTCTAGACAAGAGGTGGAGGAGCTCACTCAAAGGTGGCTGCAGGCCATGAGATACAATCCGTTTGCAGTTACATTCCGTAGCGAGGCCCCGTGCGAACTGCGGCTGCAGATTGTACATCGGAGAGGAGCTAATGGAGCCGCTGGGAGGGTGGGGGTGAAGTGAATGGGTGGGGGTGAAGTGAATGGCTGGGGGTAACGCTGTTGGTGACGACGACGACGGCGAGGACAAGAACGAGGAGATGGGTATACGTGATGGCGAGGACTCGTACCTGTCCCGCCGCGGGTTGCATTTCTCCCTAGCAACACTTGCATCGCGGCCAAATGTATCGTTTGCACGCACGAACACTCCGGTCCCTGCACCCTCACGAGATCTGGCCTCACGAATCTCTTTCCCCGATACGGAGGCCTAGTCCGCGGAGGCCCTTTCCCTTTCAAGGGCCGTGGCTATTGACTTGTGGCTATTTAGCGTTATTATCCTAAGTGTGACCGGCTCCCGTGTGTGCCTGTGGGTGGGTATCCAGCTTCGTCTATATGGGGAGACGTTTAGACGCCGGTAGGCGCGCTATCCTCGGTGCACTAACGTTGCAGTAAGTGGCTGTGCACAACGGTCCGGGAGAAGCCGCAACATCAATCATCGTGACAGAAGCTGGTGCAGACAGTTCGGTTCGTCCACAACAAGGTGAGTCCGGATAGCAATGAAACTGCAGTGACGTAGCTTAGGGACGTCCTAGTTTGCCTTTGAGCCGCCGAACGAACACGGTACACATACGAAGTGAACAGAATGTTAAAATGTGTGGAAGGATATTATATGCTTATATGCGAATTTCGCTGCTCAACCCAACTCGAGCAGAAGCTGTGCAAATTTAGTTAGTATCAGAAGTGCGACTTCCGTAGATCATTTACTATTTAGCTGCAGAATTCCATGTCACAAGTCGAACATAGTCGCTGCTAAATGACACTCGCGCAGGATTGCTTATTTTGTCATGCAACTATTTGAAAGCGCGACTTCTAGTGCCAGAGTCACCGGTGTTCTCTCACTCTCCGTCCTGTTTATTTGTATGTATTGATATTTATAGACGTGGGTCATTCGATAAAATGTAAACTAAATATTTTCTGGCTCTCAAACGTCTTACTTTTGATTAAAGAAAAGAAAAGCAAACACTGCGGAACTAAGTGCGCAGAGTTCAAGGCAAACTACGAAAAAATAACTTTTCATTGTTTTTCTATATTATGTTTTCAATTTGACATACCTTTTTACTTACATATGTTCTCACTCAAAGGTTGGCCGCAGGCCATGAGATACCTATTTGACAATGAGAGCAAGAAAGTTGAAACAACAACGAGATTAGCCGTAATTATTATAGGTGAAGTCAACGAGAGCAAATATCACAAATAATCACTAATAATGGCAAGGCCTTAATTATTGAACATTTTTCAGAACCTGATTAAACTATAAGAACAACATTAGTCCCAGTAGTATAGAAATGGATGGTTGCTTAGTACAGTAAAAAAAAACTATGGCTGATTTCTATCCTTTGGTTGACATTGGAATCATGTTTACCGCTATATTTCCGCTACCGTTTTCCAATATAATTATGAGTGTTATTTTTTTATGGAGGAGGATCTTACGTACTATTGCTGCGAGTAGGGAAGGGGAATGGCCCCACTGTTCGTCTCCACCAGTGTAAGATTCGACCCCATCGGATGGATGTTAGCCCGCTGAGACCCATACTCAATAAACGCATCTCCCCCCCCCCCCCTTAGGCTACACTGTTGGATGGGCCAGATCTCCATAAAGCGGTACTACGGGCCATCAGGAGAAGTGGCGGGTGCTACTCGGATCGTTTCACGTTCTCACGGGTCTCCCCAGACGTGTCTCACCAACACCTGCAAACCCGCGTCATTCAGAGCCACTTGATATTCTAATACAGTAAGCTGAAATCTTGCTCTCCTAAGCCTTCCCAAGGCATTTTTCATCTGCAGGGCCTTCTTTGTCATAGCTATTCCTAGCTTCCACTCAGAAGTCGTGCCACATGTGTAGTTTACCGAGCAAGATGGCTTAGTGGCAAAGCCTTTGTCTTGCATTCGGGATACAGGGCTCGAGACCCAGACCGGCCACTCTTAAATTGGTTTGCATGGTTTCCAATTTAGACAAGGCAAATGCCGGAGTGGATTAAAATTAGCCATGGCATGAAAAACCGTACACGGGCCATTGTCTTACGAAAAATATATAAAAAAAAAGGAAACATTTCCTTAAGGGTTCCTCTGTGGGGATCTGGGTATTAGCGCTCCCTCTCTCTCCGTCTCCCTAGTCCATTTGAGCCTGAGGTTTGCAATTATTGTGGCTCCAGCATGTTCCATTACCTGGCACTTAAGAAGAGTGTGGGTTAAGTCATCCTCCGTCTCCTCCTGGCAGTAAAAACAGCTCCCTGAGGGAGCTCTTCCAATTCGAAAGAGGTAGGTCTGAACGGCCCCATGTTCAGTGAGGCTCTGCGTGTGGTAATGGCTTAGTTTTCCCCTTGGCCGCTCAATCCATTATTTGATCTTTAAGAATGAGGATATATAAGGAATCGGAGAGTGTGGCCCGATGCTCTAGTAAAAATGGAGTCCCATTTGGCTTTAATTTGATATTATTATAATAATAATTATTATTATTAGAAGCTCATATTTTCAGTTTGCTGCTATATATATATATATTATATATATATATATATATATATATATATATATATATATATATATAGACTTATTATGTCGGCTGTCGAATCTATAGCGTTGTTTGGAGCACCGGTGTGGTTCACAGCAGCTAAAAAGTCGCAAGGGTTAAAACATATGTTAAGAAGAACACAAAGGATCGCGGCCTTACGGATTACTCAGGCCTATAGGACTGTTAGCACCTCCGCTGCACTTGTCCTTGCTGGCACTCCTCCCTTGGACCTAAAGGCAGAGGAAAGGCAAAGATTATGGGATAGGGGCCCAGAAAGCTCTAATAGGAAAGTCAGAGAGGATGAAAGAGAAGGCACCCTAACTGCATGGCAAAACGAATGGGATGCCATTCCAGATGGTGCACCGGGTGCGCGGGTGCGCGACCTTATTCCTGACATAAAGAAGTGGTTAAATCGACCCGGAGGAGAGGTTGATCACTTTCTGACGCAGGTTATAACGGGTCATGGCAACTTTCAGGCATATCTGTCAAGAATAGGAAAAGCCTCCTCGGACATATGCGTACTCTGTGACCTAGGTGTCGTAGACGACGCTGCCCATACTCTGTTGGTCTGTCCGGTTTTTGCGCAAGTCAGAATAGAGACTAAAATAAAAGTTCTGGACCGACTGAATTGTACGAACTCTCCGGACCTGCCTACTCAGGGAATTGCACAATTTGTGCAATTCATTTGTGAAAGCACCTCTAACTGGCATATAGGAACTGCAGTGGCACGAGAGGTACTGGTTAGAAAGGGGAACCTGGAGCGCCTCAGGAGAGACAGGTTTGCAACAGAACGGACAGAATACGCCCGTGCCTCTAGAGGAATCGTTTCGCAGGTGGAGGAATGCAGTATTATGGCTATAGGGCCAAACCTTGAGAGGTCTTCGGCCAATTGATTCGAAGAACACTCACCACTCCTCCTGTCGGCTCGTAGTACTATTAAAAGGAGAGCCGGGCTGACAGAGAGTGAAGTTTAAGGGGGAGGTGCGTTTAGTGGGTATGATCTCGGCGGAATAATATCCAACCGTCGGGGGTGAGTCCCACACTGCATAGGGTCTGTGTCTCTATCTACTTGCCCTATGCGTTAGTGCCTAAAGCATTTAAATCCTCCTCCTCCAAAAAAAAAAAAAAAAAATATATATATATATATATATATATATATATATATATATATATATTATATTATATATATATATATATATATATATATATATATATTATATATATATACCTAGCTGAATAAAATAATAAAGCTAACTAAAGTGACAACTAAACTCTGAAAAACTTAAACAAATTGGTAAGAATCAGGCGATAATGCTTACAAGGCGCGTTGTGATTGCTTGAACTATAACAATTCATGTTTGCTATAAACAAATTAGTATATATATTTAAAGATAAAAATAACCCTGCGTCACTCCGGTGGATGATAAATATGACAAGCGCAATAGCCCCCCCCCCAACCCGCTCTTATATTGTTAGACCCAACTATATATATATATATATATATATATAATACACTTTGAAATCCCTATAAGACTATTTTGTCATTCGTTTTTGTCGGGAAACTCATTTTCTAAATCAAAATCTACATCACTTAGATGTCATTAGCTCTTCGATTATTTCTCGGACTGAACCCGTTACGCGCCGTATTTCGGTATCAAGGCCACAGCTCGCGAAAATCGCAAGCCATCTCCATCTCACGGCCGCCGACTCTACAGATCCTTATCTGGTGCCACTATTCATATGAAAGCCACCCAGTAGTAGTTCGTGTTAAATTAAATGCATGCTTGAAATTAAATTCTGCGCATAATAATATTCCACGCAACCCTCTCTCAATTGGCGCCTCATCTTATTCGGCAAACGAACCTTTTTCGCTCGCTATTCTATATCAGTGCTTGTATCTCGTTTTATGGCTCTCTTTCGTCGTTGTCGTCGTCTCTCGCTCTCTCTCTTTGACTTGTGTCATTTGTCTCGTATAGTTTTATTTTTACTCTTGTTGCCCTAAAGGTACGTCTAGCCAGATATCGACTCTAGTCTTGCCCCAACCCCCGGGGGTCCAGGCCCGGGTCCGGGCCCGGGACGCACGTATTCGACGTCTTTAAACTGTACCTGCAATGCAGCAAGTTATGTCGCTCGTTTACGAAGCACATCGATCGACGCCGCCCCAGCACTATCAGCAGCTGCTGAGTTCACTCGAGGTGGGTACACCCCGGTATCTACTGCTTGTTTCGATGCTGTCGATTACTTTGTTTTGCTGTCCGTATGGCGATTTCTGTTTATTTTCTGACTACTAATATTGATTGATATTCGGGAATATGTCACTACATGGCGTAACACATGAACTACTGTAACATTTGCACGATGGTGCATGATATTACCACGGACAACAGGTAGCAACGTTTTTCTATTAAAATTTATTTTGCCAGTTGCGTACAAACGAAAGCATGCATATTTGCAATGCATCTGTTTTTAGTGCAAGCTGGAACACACAGTGCGCGCATTGCAGCGGCTAAGCTTCAAGATGCATAATTGAGAAAGACAGAAGAAATTTGTCACCTGCTCAACCTACGTAGGACTAGACCGAATACCCTATATATATGTATATGCTATATATATATATATATATATATATATACAAAGTAAGAACAAATGATTTAAAATTCTACTTAGTTGTCGACGATGACATCGCCTGAATTGAGTTTTAGCGTGCTATTGATAGTATATTAGTACCAGATTGCATCACGATCTGGCAAAAACAGTATTGCAATATCTGCACTTAAATCGCTAAATCGACTGAATTCAGCAATTCGCATGCTACATTACATTCTCATTAAAATTTCCAAACTCATGATCTATGCTGAGTTGTATAGCTCTATACCTAGAATGTTCCTCATTCATAATGTTTAGCTGTACAGTAAAATATGCGGTGGCCTTACCGCCCCTGAAATACCGTACTGTGTCCATGTATGGCAAAATTTCCTTTCAGTAGATAATTTTTTGTATGGTATGGAACTTAATGCAACTTGCACTCAAATGCACTTCACGTAAATCTAATGTCTTAAGTCTACCTCGAACATTGGCCGAAACTCTGAAACTATCGTATTGTATAGTCTCTTATGCGTGTCACGCTTGAGTTAATTGATACTAACACGGGTAGCCTTCAAAACTGTGTGTCAGCAAACGTTTCCCAAGTTACCCTTACGGACGTGGTCATTATTACTTTACATGCCGTGTACCGCATAAAACCTGCTGCCACTGTGATTTAT
The DNA here is from genome assembly GCA_003439945.1 of Dermanyssus gallinae. Classification (NCBI taxonomy): domain Eukaryota; kingdom Metazoa; phylum Arthropoda; class Arachnida; order Mesostigmata; family Dermanyssidae; genus Dermanyssus; species Dermanyssus gallinae. Next base: position 44,475 of record QVRM01003634.1, read on the forward strand.
ACCTCCTGACACGTCTTCTGCTCCAGTGACCAGATATAGCTTTTGTGAACTGAGCTGCTGCTGCAGTTATTCCGTTATTCTCCACTGGTTGTCTGCTAGATAAATGTATATATATATTTGTTTATTTCGCAATAACATTGCATTTCAAGATGTTGCATAATCACAATGCAGTTCATTATATACAATTTGAACACTTTAGCGACATCCCACCGGGCGAAAAAGTGCAAAGACCGCCGATGGGTCTGGCAGCTCGCTACGTGGTATTTAGCGTATGTCTGCAAGCAGAACCGGCAACGAATATCTGCTAGATAAATGGAGTTGTCGAGCCCGGTGACATGGTGGCTTAAGTCTGCGCCTCGCAACCGAAGGAGACACGTAGGGGCGCGGGTTCGAGCTCCACCGTTGCACATTTGTATTTATGGGGGTCCGTCTATGAAGCAATGTAAAAAAGAGTTCTGTGGACGTTAAATCTTGGCTGAGGGTCAGTCCGAAAACTTTACTTACTTAATTAGATGAATGGCGTTGCAGCACACGTAATGTTTCCTTTGAATAAAAATGCGCTTTGTATCTGTTGTATTGTCCGGAGCTCGTAAACCCGTTGTCTATCCACTCGGGTGCGATGCGGGTGACTTGTTACACACACACGACTTGTTACACATATTGTGACACAAAAGTGACTACGAATACGTAAGTAGACACTAAAGAGTGTAAGGTCCTCCGTGCTCCTTTATTGCATAGACATGCATATGCTTTTCGCAGTAAACTTTTATACAAGGTAGAAACCACCAACCATAAATAGGTCATCGGCGCTGCACAAAAATGCATTGTAATCTTACGCCTGATCACTGTGAGAGACTGACTCTTTTACAAAATGTTACTTTAAAAAAAACTTTAGTTTAGCGTATATATTACTTATTAGTTATTTTTACTTGTTTAGCGTCCGTAACTGTACATAGGTAAGGTCGGATCGTAACTATATGAAGGTAAAACCCCTCACTTAGACAGGCAGAAACAAAATACTTCTTGCAATAAATTAAACGTTACGTAAATACCGTTAAACTGCCAGCATGGGCAAATGCCACAATCATGACAGACATTGTATGGTCAAATTTTGTGACTAATGTGCTCATTGAGTACGCCATATGCTCAAACTTGGATACGGCGCTACCCCAGAACGCATATAGCGACTAACCTGTTGTCGAAAGGTCACTATTGGAAAATTGTGGTTGGAGTGATTGTGTTATGCTAACCTCACACCCTTATCTCATGAGTAAATGGGCAAAACTCTTGGAAGCATCAGCCTAAAGCCAAACAATGCAGAATGGACCGCGCACAGTCAAGCGCTCTGCTGGATTTCTGATTTTGTGCTCTGCTTATCTGTGTCATTAATAATCGTTCCCCGACTAGCGACAACCTCCTAACGATTGCCGCCAGTCGAAACAGCGGAACTGATTGCTTGGTTCATTCTACAGTCCCGGTTAAGGGGCTGCACCGCCATTGTTAATACAACCACGACAACGCGCCTAATGATGCCCCCGACTAAAAAAATCTCGATGACTAATGATTTACCTGTAAGTCATTAACTTAACTTATTACAAGCAAAAACTGTAATTACTGTTTTCATTAAACAAACAACTGGCCGTAGCAATCGATCGACCTACAGCACATATTATATTAGCTGCTACAATCTGTGTTTGATAAAATAATGTTTTAAATATTATTCTTGGTAAATGCACTTTCTAAACACTGTACGCGCAGCCTTATGCGACGACTACATCACAAAGTCTGTCTAGGCGTTTTTAATATGTTTGATCTCTAGAATAATAGCCTTTAAAGAGTCAGACGAGCTGAGATATTTAGGGTTTGTCTATTTGTATTTATTTAAAGATAACATTGTGTATACGTAAAACCATTCGAAATTGATACTTTCGGTTATAGTGACTATTATTGACGATCGTAACAAACCAAAAAGATCGTTATAAAACAAATTTCAGTTTTTTTTGAGCATCGTTATTTGTATACCTTCATCGGTGTAGGTTATTTATTTCTCTATTTGCCATTTTATATAACATATACTATTAAGGGCGCATATGTCTGACACAAAGCAAAAGTCATGTGTCTTAGGTATATACATACACAGGACAATATTCCCTATACAAGGTACATAATTATGTACCTTGTATAGGGAAATATTGTCCGCGTGCCGCGCGTATTCACTTTGAGGCGTTGGTTAACGGCCACATTGGGCATGTATTATCAGCTAGCTATGAGCGCAGCATTTGATTTCGTGTTGGACATTTGTTCTACCGCCACGACCTACGTAGTATCTGAAAACATGAAGTTGGAGTCACCGGCATTATGATATCTCGGACGTCGACGATGCACCAGAACGAGCCGCACCTAAGTAGACCGTATCGACCACCAAGGGTCGCCCTCCTCTACCGAGTGTTCGGGTACTCTGACGATTGAAATGACCTATTATTACTAATGATAGTTGAGGGAAGTGTCTTCTTTTGTACTCGATTATGCTCGATACTACTGCGGGTAACTCCCGGACCGGCTGATTGCGACATTTACCCAGCATACAACAGTGCCGACTAAACCGACAAAGCCGATACCTTTTCATGTGCTTCTTCCTATCTCAGGTCTTGGAACCGTACCGGAAAACGTCAAGCGAGCTTCGTCGTTATTTCCCGCGGCGAGATGCCTGGGTAATGGCATGGGAAACGCCATTCTCTGCAACTATCAAGGCAGAGCATTAGCCACAGGACCACGAACACGACTCAGCGCTCCGAATGACCGGACAGAAAAAGAGGCGCTCGTGGAAGACCGACCACTGACCGCTGCAAAACAGAAACTGCGGTTGCTACGACAAAGACGCAACGAAAAAACTGTTCCCATTATCGCAGGTTCTGAACGGTGAGCGACGAAGTTGTATAGGTTGAGTCATAGGCTAATCTCATCATTCATCATGCATAGCCACCATATATCGACAATTCTGAAATGCATTATCTCGGTGTTGTTAAATTGCATGAAGTCAAAACTCCAAATTTGCTTTGTTGCTTACGCGATCACAGTTTACGATTCCAGATCGTCACTAGCCTTCGGGTATTTAGCTGCCTCAGTAAACTCTTTCGTCTCGATAGATTGCGCGTCTCTTCAGTGTAACTGATAGTTACGTATAGAGTGATATCCCATATTGCATTGGAACGTAATTATTTATTATGCTAAGTTGTTTGCATATTTAACACATTGTATTACAACAAAATGAACGTTTCTAAAAACATTTGTAAGGTACGTTCCTATGTACATGCAATTATTGGGGTGATCTACAAGTCCGTTCCGATGTTTACCCATTTTAGAAGACACATGTCGTTACAACGGAGAGCTTTTATTGAGTGCTGTTTTGCCAACTTTGTTTAACTATCTTAGGCCAACGTTCAGGTAAGCTCACGATTCCGTCCAATCAGAAGGTGACGTCCTGGCTTCCAAAGAAGTGGTCTATATACTTACTTCCACCTTCCAAAAATCGAATTCTTTGCCATTAAGGGCATTTTGAAGGAAACGAAAGAGATCATTCCCCGATGGAACAAAGTCAAGACTATACGCAGGATGTGCAACCTATCCTATCCACAGAGTGTTCCGGCCAGTCTCGGTCGTTAACGTGGAAGTCGCCGTTCCTAAATCAAACTGTCCTATCTGTTGCTGCCCATATATTTATATATCTTTTTTTTTTATAGAGGTAACTGGTAAGATGCGTTATGCACACCGGGCGTCGTTGCAAAAGCCACGGTAGTATGGGGCTTGCACCTATTAAAATCCAGTCGACCTCTTTGCCTTTTGTCGGGGGGTGGCCGCAGTACGGTCTTCTCCAGATTACTTCACCTGGCCACTCTTATTGCCATTTAGGCTGCTCGGCTTTGTGTGGCCGTTATTGTTATTTCAAAGACTATTTCTGCAAATCTTCTTTCAATAATCCAGAATTTGTGATTCTTGAGGAGCGCCTCTACAATGACTTGGTATGTTAGGGGGTTCTTCAGTCGTGAGTTCCAGGACAATAGCTCTTGCTTGGTATCGGAAGAGGCGCAGCATTCATAGCAGTGCATCACCATTTATCGTCCGCTGAACTGCACATAGAGCATACGAGGGAGTCAGTTTTACCAAAGCGGTGTAGATATTGCTAAAAACAGCTACCATGATCTGTTAGCAGTTGCGCGAGTGGAGAGGTAAGCGAGTCGTGGGTAAGACAGTACCATTTTTTGAGATCAGGCAATATTGATTTTGTCCAATCATCCAGGATGGCCCGGCTCGATTGTTTTTCATTGTTAGCTCCATTTGCTTAGGGTGTCGGAGGGGGGACAGCAATTGGGCCTGGTGTTTTTGTTGGCCGTATGCGTTTAGCCACGATTTTGATCTCTTGGATTGAGATTGGCTCGAAGGTAAGGTCTGAAGTTTTTTCAAAGAGGACCGGCTCCGGCGGGGGTTTTTGTGGAAAGAGCGCAAATATAGTCGGTTGCGCCACTTCTACTGGTAAAGGTGGCCGTGCGTGGCGCATTCTGTTACGCACGATCGTGCATTTTTTGCCCTAAGGGTTGTCTTCGGCCTCCTCACACAAAGAGTTCCATTGGCCTTTTATTATTTTTAATGGCCTTATGTAGGGCTCTTCGTGCTTCTCTTTATTCTTCCCATAAAGAGGAAAGTTCTGGTCGGTGCCTTGCTTTGCAGCGCGTGCATACTCGTCGTAGGCGGTGGCAGATCTTTCGCTTTTCGGCAGTCTGACTATTCCACCAGTAGCACGGTGGCGATTGGCTATCTTTGGATGTGGCCGGGAGATGGCCTGGACTCTCAGTAGGCTTCCTCTAGAAGTGCAGAGATTTCCGCTGCCGAGCATTCAATAACGTTAGGTACTTTCCTTTCTAATGCTTTCTGTAGGCGGGTATAATTTAGCCTGGGCAAGCGTTGCCGTTGTTTAGGAAGAATAGGGAGGAAGCTAGATTGACGGCATTGTACGATCGGGTAGGGTTTCTTCCTCCTCGGGGTTCCTCCAGTCGGTTATTCAATGAGCTAGTCCCTCGCGAGGAAATGACAAATCTTATGTTGATCTGTGTACTCTGGTGTGTTCATGAATAGTAGATCAGTCCGAATGGCACATTCTAAAATGGATCTCCTTTCCTTGATGAAGACCTGCTTTCCCAAAGACTGTGGGCCGCATTAAAGTCCCCTGCCACAATCGCCTTTCGATTACCGCGAGTGCTCATGAGGTCTAGTTCTTCAAGACAGTCCACGTATTCATGTAGGGTAGAGTTGGGAAAAACATAAACTGAGTAGATGGCGAAGTCGGAGGTGGTAATAAAGAAGAAGCGGGTGACTTGTTCCACTGACGTAGGCCATGTCGTTTTCGGCTGCAAATTGGGACGCCAGATCGTATGCTTCGGGGGCTCTGCGGATGTTTATTTACAGTATTTTAATGTTGCTGGTCATTTTGATTGTGGTTTCCTCGGAGGTTTGTGACCTGTTGTATGCCGCAACCCGATCAGCGCAACCTCGCTGCTTTAAATGCGGAGGACAAGGACACGTCGCAAAAGGCTGCACGGCCAATTTTAGGTGCTATATATGCAACAATAGATGGACACTACGCCACTACGACGTAATATTCATATATATATATATATATATATATATCTACAAGGTGTTTCGGAATTCGCCTAAAAGACTTTGAGGTCCAGTATAACTCGGCGAAAAATCATGTTCTACAATGGGACGAGGGGCTGAAATGTCTTCTAATGATGTAAAAGCGAAATGACCAAAAATGGTTATATCGAGCTTTTCATTCTGACATATCTTAACCAAATCTGCGATTGCGAGTCCCAGCCATCTTATCGACAAATCAATCATACCTGCGCTTTTAGAAGAAAAGTTTGTATCTGTTGCATTGCATTCTACGCTAGCTCAAAACAGAACAAGGTTGTATTAAAGATAATTCCCGGCAAATTAAATTATTTGCATTTTTTTATTTTGGCTTTTACGCTTAATTGCCCGTTTTTAGAAAACATGTCCGCTCATTTTTCTATTGACAACAAAACTATTTTTTGCCGAAATCGACGAGTTTTACTAGACCTCAAAGTTTTTGGGCGATTTCTGGATCACCCTGTAAATGTGTGTGTTTGTATGTCGACGGACCGTAGTAGAGGAGATGGCTGGCTACTCTGACACTAGAAATCGTGTGTTTGATACCGGCTCAGCGCATACTCTTTTGAGACGATATTTCTTAAGGCTTGCAGATCCAGGTCAAATCTGTAAGTAAATAAACTAAAACATAGTACGATATGTTATATATATACATACTGTAGAGCGTTCTAATCACATCAAACGCTCTTGTGTGCACAAAGTATTTCCTGTTTTCTCTTATTACGTAATAAACTGCCGTGTTGTCGTCTTTTCCAGGAGGAGATTAGCGAGGTCAACGCAAAGTCCAGTCGTTTTTGTGAAAGGCGACGTCGCTGGTTTCCGTGAGGCTAATAACCAAAGCGGCAACTATAGTAAACAGAGAAACAGCAGCACCAGTACTAAGGATTACAGTACGAAGTGCCACTCCAGTACCAGCGGCCCCAACAACCGCGCAAAGTTATCGTCAACGGCTCTCAGGTGCAGAATGCGGTTAAACTGGAAAAATGTGCAAATAATTGGTAAGCTTCTCAAGTAAATAATATATATATATATAATTATATATATATATATATATATATATGAAGGCGAGCACTGCCGAGTGTGCAAACGTATTGTAAATGATTGATAAATCATCACAATATATATATATATATATATATATATATATTGTGATGATTTATTAATCATACCGGGGTGTAAACAATTGTCCCCTAGTGAACGTGACGACAAACTACATCAGCCCTAGGTCCAGGCCTGGTGTCGACCACCTAGACAAGGTGCCAATCACCGCCGTGGCGTTACCACGTCATATACCCAAAGAGAGCCTTTGCCGGAAAAAAATCGCCAGCTCGCAGGTCCCCCGTGACCAATCTAAGACACTTGCATATCTTAGTAATAACTCCCTCAGTCATTCTACCTGGGCCCCCCTAAGGTCTTAAAGGCAAAAGGTCGAAAATCCATAGAGTCTCCGATAGATGCATACGTTCGAAACTTATTTCTTTCCGCCTGCGAAACAGCATAACCATCCTGGGTAGCGCCGTGACCAATGAATAAGTAGCCCTGCTGCAAGCCCGACTGTGAGAGTATGACGTGGTCCATCAACAGCAGTTGAGTTGAATGCCTGCATAATGTGATGGTATAGAGCAGGCGCATGCGGGACAACAGTTTTTAGAAGATGGTCACGTCGAACGCTGTTGAAAGCGTTTTGAAAGTCTAGTTTGACCATGACAATGTCTTCTGACCTGGATTGAAGACAGGCCCGTGCGGCTTCTGTCCCACATCTTGTAGCAAAGCCGAGCTGGTGTTTACCTACTGCTACCTCAATTTGCGACACATTTTTCCATATAAATATATATATATATATATATATATATATATATATATTGAGGGGGGCGATTAAGAAGCGTCCTGAAGCTAGCTCTTTTACTCTTAGATCTTAGCGTTATTGGATAAAACGCACAATTAGTGGCAAGAAAAACAAACGTACAGGGTAACGTATATATAAGGCACTATTTAAACACCAGTTAATAATTAAAGAAAACTCGCTAGTGATATGTTGATCTTCTAGTCCATTAATATGGCACTGTCTTGTACTTATCTAAAAATGGTACGGAAGTGTCATTTTACTTGTTGTGGGTTTACCGCACCAATTGCTTGAAAAGCATTTTACTATATGTATATATATATATATATATATAATATATATATATATATATATATATATATATATATATATATATATATATATATATATATATATATATATATATATATATATGCACACGTTTACATTAATGATAAACGCCTAGGTTTCCTCTCTTTCTCTGATTTTCTATTGTCGAATCACTGTCAGCAAAATAGTTTGGCTTAGCGTTTTTTGGCCCGGTTCAGTATAAAGTTGCCAAGAAGACTTGCTTAAAGTTCTACGAGTGGCCACTTAGGTATATACTGCCGGAGAAAGGACTGCCGGCAAACGGCAGGGGGAGTGACCGAGATCTATGCGGAATGTTTGTCGATCGGCTGGCATTGTAGAGAACCACACGGCCGATGTCACCGGTTGTGACTTCGCCCGCAATGGATCATCCGCCGACGCGCAAGGCCGAGTCCAACAGACACTGGCTATCTGCTCGAGCGACAAAACGGTACGTGTCTTCGACGTAAATTCTGCCGCTCTCGATGACTGTGGCACCGACGACGATACTGGTAAACTGCAGCTGGTTGAGCGCGAAAACTCACCGCTTACGGGGCATTCGTACGGCCTCACTGCCGTGAGGTTTGCACCTCACGGTCGTCTGCTCAGTTCGACCTCTATCGACGGAACCTGCATCCTGTGGAACGTCGACGTGAGTACGCAGCTGCTTCACCGCGTACGCATAGTGTTTGTCGGAGTCTAACTGCCGTATTCATAATTTGAAGGTTGAATTGATTTTATGATACTTTATGGAAACCGTGACGCGGAACACAAAATGATATATCTGTTTTTGTTATAATACTCACTTATTATAATTGTGAGGTATGAACGCTCTGCAGCAAGAACATGCTCACCCGTGGCAGACATCAATGTGTCACATCTAGCACAATTATGAGAAACCCGGGAGTTTCATTCATTATATTGATTCAGTTATGTTGAGTAGCATCTCAACGACATATAATAGATAAAATAGATAAATGAATAGCAGTAATATATTAGCAACGTAACAACTCTCGAGGTGGTACGAGTATATATGAGAAAAAGCCTTCATAAGCGGGCTCATTAGGGCATTGCACAAAAGGGCACTCTGCAGTATGATATCTAGTGCAGACTCCCCCACAGCGGTTACAGACACAGCTGCCATACTCATCATGATACTAAGACCGTCTACATGGTGGAAACCATGCGTAAGGTATCGTGTTATCACATTTCTGTTAGTATGGTCCGGTCTCTTCCATTCCGCGTTTCTCATTGCGCCTGTGTTAAAAAAAATCGAATTGAGTTCGGCCATCTTTACTTCCTACGTTTTAATGCATTCGAAAGCCGCAGCGCGGGGGAGGTTTTACTAGATTCAGTTGATCCATGGCGTAGTGCATTCGCGTGCGCCTCGCGGCTAGAGGACACACATAGGTGCGCGGGTTCGATCCTCACCGTTGCGCATTTGTATTTCTGGGGTCCGTCTTACAAAGCAATGGGAAAGCAAACCCGTGGACGTTAAATGTTGGCTGAGGGTCAGCCGGAAAACGTTTCTCACGGTCAGCTGCGCCCATATTAAGTCAATTCCGTAAGTATCGACAGGAGCGACTTTCAAGTCAATGAAGCGGACGGCTGTCGCGAGGGATAGGCGCTGAGAGCTCTTGATAGACGTTGCCGCTACCAGAGCCTTCCTGCATTTTTCCATAACGTGCCTTCAAAAACCCTGCCCCTTTATACGACAGTGTTAGTGCCAAGTAGGAGAAGTTGTTGACGTAGGCGAGAAGGTAGCTTCCAAGGTGAAGAGTATCGTCTCGTGCAATTCTGCCCCCTCTTCGGAACTTAAATGCGTCCGTTTTAGCAAGATTAATTGTTAGCCCAAAGCTCGTGACGGCTGTGTTGAGCCTCGCTAGCGCTCGTTGAACTTAGAAGCGACTTCTTCCCTAATAGCGAAATCGTCTACGTACGGTAGCGCCTTGACGAGACCTCTAGATCCTCTAATTTGTTTCGGAAGGTCTTTCAGAAGTACAGAGAAAAGGGGCGGGCTCAGGTTGTCTCTCTGGGCGGTTGTTTGTCATTCATTATATTGATTCAGTTATGTTGAGTAGCATCTCAACGACATATAATAGATAAAATAGATAAATGAATAGCAGTAATATATTAGCAACGTAACAACTCACGAAGTGGTACGAGTATATATGAGAAAAAGCCTTCATAAGCGGGCTTAATAGGGCATTGCAAAAAAGGGCACTCTGCAGTTTAATATCTAGTACAGACTCCCCACAGCGGTTACAGACACAGTTGCCATACTCATCATGATACTAAGACCGTCTACATGGCAATGTGGTAAAAGCCATGCGTAAGGTATCGCGTTATCACATGTCTGTTAGTACGGTCCGGTCTCTTCCATTCCGCGTTTCTCATTGCGCCGGTGTTAGCGTCTTGACGAGATCTCTAGATCCTCTAATTTGTTTCGGAAGGTCTTTCAGGAGTACAGAGAAGAGGAGCGGGCTCAGATTGTCCCTCTGGGCGATCCCGGTTGTTTACACAAACGCTCAATTACCTAAGCACTTAACGCGCCTAGCGTTTTCTGGACTTTTGTGGATGTCTGCATCCTCAGGATGGAAGCCAATTTGGCACGCTACGACATCCGTCGTCGAGCGCTCTTCGCACATGTGTATTCTCGCCATCCGGCGCCCTCCTGGCGACGGGCGGTGATGACGAGTGTCTCGTGCTGTGGGACGTTACCACGAACTCCGTTGTGAGAAGTTTCAACGACCACACTTCAACCGTAAGTGAGTTAAACCATATTGCAGAAGCACCGCGACCCGCATACGTCATTTTCTATACAGGAGGATTGGGAAATGCTTTGCCCCTTAAGCCCGTGTTCCTTCTTGCCCCCCCTGAGGCTCAAAATTATGTAATGTTACGAACTCTGTATGTGGTATCTTTATCGATCCGTAGCATAATGCGAGGCTGTGATAGATCGACGACGCCTAGAGCAGATGAACTATATGAATACTAGTAGTTTGTTTACGTATAAATAGGTATATACGAGTATAAGTATATATATATATATATTGTTGCCGATGTATGAGCACCTGCGTCCAGAAGTTTGTTGACGTATCCTATTAAATAGAGTGTAAATTAACCTCCCGCCTTGCTCTCGCACCTTGTGCCGCATCTTGCGTTGCCTGGGCTAAAATATCGCAGGTAACGTGTTGTAGCTTTTCGCCCGACTCATCCTATATTGTTAGCGGAACCTCGGAAGGGTCTTTCAAGCTGTTCGATGCTCGCCCCGCCTCTGAAAAGTGTCTGTTCACGCAAGTCGACGCGCACGACCTCGGAGTGCTCACGTGCGACTTCAGCCCGCGTTTTGACGCCAATGGTGAGAACCTATCGATTTAACAATGATTCACACGGCGCTCGCTTTGACACGGCGTATCGAACGCCTTGGCTAGATGCATACAGAAGAAAGCAGACGTCAGAGGCGTCTCATACACGGCGTATTATAGTCGTATATGGACTAATCGAACGTACAGATGCTTTTCAGAAGTGCCCATGTCACGTCCTATTTCAACACATGTTTGCAGAGCCGGCGGAAGAATCAATTGTGTGTATGTGAGAGAGAAAGAGGGAGGGAGTGAGAAAAAGTGATAGAAGCAAAAAGTGTTCAACGGGGTAGTCCTGCGGGCAGACAGATTCTTGTGTGCAACTACTTATGCCGTATATATATATATATATATATATATAAATGCAATGCAGCAGACAAGCACTAATAAGCGCTTATCTTATTCATTCCGTCAGATAAAGTGTAAAACCTATGACGTACTGTATTTAGTATGATAGCACTCTGTCACAAAAGATAGGTAAAGGGGTGTATACTGTGGCAATCACCGTCGGCACATTTGTATACTTTGCGCAAACTAAATGCGGCAAAAAATAAACAATACAAATTCTTGACTAACTATTTCAACATGGAGGAGGTTCGATGCATGTGCGGTATGCATGAGCAGTTTCTAAATCATTTTGCCGTACATCACCAGCTGTCAGTTGTGTGTAGGGCATTGATGCATATGATGGTGGCGGCATTTTATTTACAAATTTGAGTGTGCAGCATCGGGGGCCGAGTCGTTCGGCGTCTACTTGTTGGCTTCGGGAGGAAACGATGACCATCTGCGGGTTTGGAGAGTTGAGGCGGGTCTTCACTGCCGAATGACGCTCGTCTACGATCTCCAAGGTGAGCTCGACTTTTAGGCGGTACTTACGTAAACTTGTACATATGCATTACTGGTGTTTCAACCTAAACAACTACTGAAATGAATAATATACAGGGTGTTCCTATTTGTGTGTCCAAAACGCTAGGGTATGGTCAAACTCGGTGAGAAAATCATTTTTGCCAATGGGTGGAAGCCGGGAAAACGTTTTGTTTAGGAGTGAGGATGAAATTTATAAAAGCAGTTATTCTGTCTTTTTTCTCCTACATAGTTGTGCAAAATCTACGTGTGCGGGATAACCAGTCAACGCACAAAGGAACCGATCATACCGGCGTGTTTGGCGGAAAATTCTGCACAGTAAAGTATACATTACTAGCTTGCTTAGCAAAAAGCGAATAGCCAGATTAAGGAAAGTCATAAAAAGTCAAAATGTTACGTTAACGCTTTTTTGTGCAACATCGTAATTTTTTCCATTACGACCAAAAATGCACGTCCAAAAGACTACTCTCAGGCAATAGCAGATTTAATGCCCACTACATTCGTACCAAAGTGATGGTGCTGCGTTGAGTAGTTGCCAAGTAACTAAGCTTTTTCGACAGTCATATCGAAAGCGAAGGCATGCATACTTGCATAGGGTGTATCAGAAAGTTAGGTACATATTTTGAGGTTTGGTAGAACTCAGCAAGAGAATAATTTTTTCTAATGGAAAGAGGGGGCGGAAACGTCTTGGCAAAATGCTACGGTTCTGGACGTGAAAACTTCAACGTGAAACATAACAACTATGACTGTCGAAAAAGCTTAGTCACTTGGCAACTACGTAACGCAGCATTATCAATTTGGTACGAATGTAGTGGGCATTAAATCTGCTATTGCCTGAGAGTAGTCTTTTGGACGTGCATTTTTGGTCGTAATGGAAAAAATTACGATGTTGCACAAAAAAGCGTTAACGTAACATTTTGACTTTTTATGACTTTCCTTAATCTGGCTATTCGCTTTTTGCTACGCAAGCTAGTAATGTATACTTTATTGTGCAGAATTTTCCGCCAAACACGCCAATATGATCGGTTCCTTTGTGCATTGACTGGTTATCCCGCAAACGTAGATTTTGCACAACTATGTAGAAGAAAAAAGACAGAATAACTGCTTTTATAAATTTCATCCTAAAAAATCACTCCTAAAAAAACGTTTTCCCGGCTTCCACCCATTGGCAAAAATGATTTTCTCACCGAGTTTGACCATACCCTAGCGTTTTGGACACACAAATAGGAACACCCTGTATAATTAAAAAACGAAATAAATATATATAGCAAGCGGATATGTTTGACTCGTCTAACTGGAGCTCATGCTATTTGTAGGTAATTCTAATGATAATAGGCAGCGCAGGGGGCGGCAGAACCAGAGCTATCGCAATCCCATTCATAAAGCTGCATTTTCAAGCTGCAAACATATAGTCTGAAAGAGACGACGGTCTCTGTCGAATACGTACATTAATCAATACTAGACCGACGATGGCCGGGATCTAATGAACCTACGATAGTCAGTTGTAACGGCAGTAACGTGCGCCCACGGGACTCACTTCAGGTAACTCCGGAAGCGTAATGTGCGTTCGATTTTCTGGCGATGGAGCGCTCTTGGCGTCTAGGTAAGTCATGAGAGCGTAACGAACCGCAAAAACATTATATATTATTGCTGTTCTCGGCTCGTTTTGAGCTGATAGATTTAGACGCCAGAAAACAAGCAGCCGTTCGTTGACATTTATCATGATATTTATTTCACTCATATTAAGTATGCATATAACATAAACAATTATACAGATTATACGATTATACATTCAGCTGCTCGTGGCATGTAATTCTAGAGAGGCAGTGCAATGATCTCTTCGCAAGGGCCAGGCAGGCAGACGCATGAAACTTCGTACACACCTGAGAGCACAATGTCGACATTGTTGTGAGTTAGTTGACATTTATATATAACACAAGAGTACACGTTGGCTACCAGATTGTACCAGTGGGTATCCTAAAGAAAGCCGGTCAATATCGAGGTTTAAAATGTCACTTTCGTTGGTTCAGTCAGAGGACTCTGTGTAAAGCCACAAACTCTTTAGACAGAAGTATGCCCACACAACTTTATGCTGTAGAAATCGATGGTCGTATGTTGGCGGAATACTAGATTCGTCTCCGAGACCTTAGAGGTTCACAGAAAATGTTTATATGCACAACGTGTCTATTGTTAGTCCGCTAGCTGAAAAGTCCACTACTCAACTGTACTTGTTCAGCTTGTTATTTTGGAATACCAAAAATAACCCTTCTCTGAAAAATCACCTGGTAGCGCTTCCTAAAGTAAACGCTTAGTGCGAAAATAAACTCTCCAGTTTGCCTCAGTAGCACTCAGTTTAGGGGATGAGAGACACGTTTTTATATAAACATTTCATTTACCATGATTCCAATAAAAGCATGTTGGCCTGCGATTTCTCTTGTGACAATTTTCATTCAAAGTAGGTTTATCTCAAAGCTGAATGGATATTTTTTAATCCTAAATAATAATTCGATTTACATACTCATAATAAGAGTTCTTCTAATTAAGGAATATTAAAGCTGCTTTTTCAGTTACAACTTGTAAGCTATAGGATAAGCCATAACTTGAAAAGCAAACCTGCATATATATATATATATATATATATATATATATATATATAAACGAAAATGTACAAAACGTCGTAACAATCAAATAAATTAAAATTGGAATGTACCGATTTAAATATCTACCGGAGTATCGCATCCAAACGCACTTTTAAGAAAATGTTTGCTAAGTTGATAATCTCGAGGCTGTTTCCAACTGTGGACAATCGAATTTAGGGAAGGTCGCGGTACACAGAACGCGATCCATGTACTCCAGTCGGAAGTTAAGCGGGTCGATTCATTTCGACATACTGGGGTGTATGATTCTTTCCTACGAGTGCTCCCCAGCTTCTTTACTGAAGACCGCTTTGAAATAAACATAAGAGGCAAGGGCACCTTGCAGCTGAGGCAAAGTCTAAGGACCCCTCAAGGGGAACCTCTCAGTTGTCTGGCCTTTTCCTTGCGAATCATAGGCCTAGCCGGTCATGTGCGGGAGGAGTTTAAAAACGTCGTTATGTATTCGGTGGACATGATAGTGGCCTACTGGAATCGCGGCGTCATTCGTCGAATCGTCGGCAAAGTTACCTTTACTGTAAGGGCCTGTAAATAATTTCGCGGAAGACAAATATCATTAAATGTTGTCGTGAGGGCCCATGGGCTGCAGCAGACGTAATACCCTAGTTTGGCCAACAACTGGAGTTTGTCAACTCCTTCCGTATTTGGGTCGGAGACTACAATATACGAGAACAACCTTTACCCAGCACATCGGCAGTAGGCGTCGGGCAGCCATTGCTCATATTCACACAGAGGTAAGAAACTCTCGACGACTGTCTTAAAGTGCGGCAGTGCGTCGTTTTTGAGTTTAAAGTAGCTCTAGTGTTGAGCTAGAGCCTTGGCAGGGTGTGGGGCCATTTCTCAGGGCAAAATTTTGCGCAGCTAGAAAGATGCTTCGCAATATATATGAAGCGTGTTCTTTGTTTGCCACGGACGGCAAGAACCCGTTTCGTGAACCTGTTAGCAGGTTGCGGGCCGGCAGTGGAAACAATCAAAGTCAGGCTTAAATCACACTGGACCACTACAGCGTTCTTTGTTGGAGTGGCAAGGAAAAGTGACTGAGGCCTCAACAGAAGTAGCGCAGTTAGATGTGTACCTCCCCAAGAAGCTTTGAGATGGAATGGTGGCCGTTTACAAGGGGACTGTGAGTCTCCGATAGGTCAGTGAGAAAGTGGAACACTCCGTTTTTGTAAAAGCCGGGGTGTTTGAGTAACGACCCGAGATAAGGCCAGACAAATACTGTAATCATAGCCGAACTCATACACAAGTGAACGACCAGGTGAGAAGCGATCGGCATGCCACAATGCAAATGTTGGCAGTAATGGTGGGGGCCAGTGTTAAAGCGGTGTGAACAATTGTACACGACAGGTTGCGTTACCGGAAGGTGTGCCTGCAGTGATTTCAGAAAAAGCTCAGCGAACCGCAACTACCAATTCAGGAACGCCAACTTCGATGTTAACAACCGAGACCGGCCCGGACGCCCTTAAAGAGTGCACAATGCGGACAAGAGCATTAACAAATCGAACAAAACCCACACCTCTCGTGGCCATTGTCGACGCACCATATACATCCGTTTAAAGGCATCTCTATGCCGAGGGATTTGTCATAAAGTTGGATATCTCAATGCCGCACGCGCTTAGCAATTGTCAAATGAAGAAGCGTGCGCTAGTGTGCGATCAGCTCCTAAAATTTACCAAGGTCCGCCGCTTTCTCCTCACAATGGTGGCAGATGATGATAAACGGATACTGTAGAATGTTGTCCCCAGAAGGGCGTAGCTTAAAAAGGAGCGAGCCCCAGGCTACTGCCAAGCCCACATCCCATACAAGGAAAGTAATTTTAAGTTTTTGGTGCGATGCAAAGAGGGTGATCTTGTATGGTCTGGTACAATCAAATAAATCACACGAAGGTTAGGTAAATCTTGATGAAACACACATCAAGCTAGACCCGACCTCAAAATACACCTGGTTGAGGTGCGCAGATTATTGTTCGGCATGCCGCCTAACCGACCTTTTCAAACATTGTTAGACACTGTTAGCCACAGCTGCGATATTTCAACCCAACGAGCGTTTTGTGATCTCCGTGGCACTACGGGATGGAGAAACCAGTTATCAGAATAGTTACTTTGTGTTGCATACTAACGCGTTGTGTCGGTATGTGTTATTCGTTTGTGTCTTACGCTATGATCTAACTACCGCCTATTTACATTTGCCCGCTTTTTTCGTTCCAGTGGTGGGGACAAGGTAACCATCATCTGGGATGCGGTGAGCTCAAAAATATATATATATATATATATATATATATATATATATATATATATATATATATATATATTGTACTTTTAATGATATATTTTGATTGATCAGAAACATAGTCCAACGACACACGTTTGTAGATGGCCAAATAACTACAGTTTTTTTGTTTGCATCTGTCATACAAGTTATGCTGTTTAGGTTGATGACTGTCTACAGAACATGTGGTTGTCATTTATTATATGTATCTTGCTTCGTTTTATTCGAAGTTGCACCGTCCAAGATATACGCGCCTTTGACCGACATATGAGAGTAGTTGGCACTTATTAGAGTGTGGAGCATACCAAGGACACCTGATACACACAGTTATAAGTTCACATGTAAACATAGCATTTACCTTTGTAGTTTTGTTTACGAATTCGCCTAGACGCCTTGCGAGGGACAGCTTTCTGTCCTTGACAACCCAATATATCGTCTTGCTTTACGCACCTACTAAGTTGCACTGGCTTAAAATGGTTTGTGCGGTACATTCAGTTTTCCTAAACCCAAACATTGATTTACTTCTGTATTATTTTGTACATGTGATGTATATGGTTGTTAAGGCATGACCGTGTGTATTTTATGCAGACCCTTTCTTTGACGCCGAATACCAACAACAAGAACCTATTGAACTTTCTTGAGTTAATTAAAGGGTCATAATTAAAGCTATAATAAACAGCATCGACACACGTTGCAACTATTTCGTGCAATACTAGCGTCAGTAAATGCTTGAGTTAAAAATAACAGAAGTTATAAAGATAAAAGCACATTCCAGACATAGCTTTATCTCAAAACTACACCCAAACACACAAATTATTTAATTTCACCCATGTCTATCGTTGACACGTGCTTCGTTTTTACTTAGTGACGCTAAAACAATATTAAAACAAAGATCCTTATCAGTGTGGCAAATTATAATGGTCTTATTTGGAAGTGACACAAATCGGATAAATTCAAGGCAAGATCGTGCAGCAACAAAGCTCAAAATCATCTGAACGCATCGTGTTAAAAATAATACGAGAAAAAGCATTTATCTATAAGAAGCCATTAGAAAAGAATCTCTATTTTGATTGCTAGCGTCAGAATTCTCAGTAGAGCCTGCATTCTGATAGTGTGAAACTCAAACCAAACGGCATTGTCGCCACGGAGAATATTCACTAAGACCACCCCTGCTGTAGCATTAAGCTCAGTATACATCCGAAACTGCCGCTAGGTAATGACTCCATAGCGTGGCCCGTCGACTGGCCTTCCGATTGTCCTGTGAGAGAGCCATCTAAAACGTCTCTTTAAGTGCTGACTCTATTTTCCTTCCGAGATCTATCAGCCATTTGGCTTCCATCACCTCGCGCACATAGTCTCTTAGAAACACCCAGTTGTCTTCGGCCATGTCAGTTGTCTCCAGCATTAGTGCACTGATGGTTTTCGGCATGAGTTCTGGCTTCTAGCATCTTTCCAGCCGGATGCGCTCTCACTAGAATAATATGCTTTGCTATCTACCGTCGCGAAATTTCACAGAGGAGGCTCAAAACAGAGGGGGCTTGAGGACCGGGTTTTGATGGACACTGTGCGTCTCGTTGAAACAATTTACCCCTGATCGTAGAAGCACAGCATAGCTGTATGATTTTTTAGCTTGTGGGAGGCGGCGGCGGCGGGTCGGCTACGTCTACCACAACCCACCACTGCCTGAGTCGCAATCTTGGTCGAGCTTGACTTAAAGCATAAACAAATAGGTGGATACTGTTTGTCAGAACAAGTTTCTGTTCTTCCGGTGTGTCTCAAGGTTTCTGCCCAGGTCCACTACTTTACACAATATTTCTCCTTGACCTTTGCAAACGATTTCCGCTATGTTCGTTCTCCCTCCAAAATGTACGCTGACCCCTTAAGTTGTACACGATGGCCCCAGCAAGGCCGGCAGGCTATATCGGTGGGATGAGAAAATGCACTTACAATGATTAATTATTTCAATCAGAGATAACTTAAATTGATTGACCTACTTGAAATGTTTAAGAAGGTATAATTTAGCCATTTAACCGTAGGCTTACGTACGTACCTTAAAGGCACTCTAGATTAATGTGAGATGAACACGAACTACCCCGTATGGACATGCACTATCCTACAGCACGCAGTAAATACCGCAGATAACTAAAAAAGTAAGTGAAATAATACAGGCACGTGCGCGCGCGTTTTCTTTCTATTAATGGTATCTCGTTGGCCACAAATATGACCTAAATTTATTAAGTTCACCAAAAATGGGTTTGCTTTTCGAATGGGGCGCTGGTTTTGTGGTCCTTTTTGGCAATATGCGTTCAAGATTTAATAAAATTAGAATAAATCACATTTTTGTTAAGCACTAGCAGTAGCAAAGCCAGCTCCCCTTTGTGTGTGGAGCAGTTTCCCTAAAACAAAAGCCAGGCCTGTTAAATAAAGCATAACGGGGTCGTTCTCAACAACTAATCATTGGGTGCGAAACGTATCGACCATTTTCTCTATTCTGAGACTACTATCCCACGACCACCTATTATCCACTGTTGTTAATTCTAGATACACTTGTATGAGGCGACTGCATGCCGTTAGTCTAATACAGGGTTATATATACGCACCAGCTGGATGTAAGCACGTCGATGGAGACACACAATTGATGTGTTGGAGGGTGGCCCAACACATCAATTGTGTTGGACCACCCTCCAACGCAATTCGAGTTGCCTCATCCTGGATGATCCTGGATGACTTTGGCAGCAATAGATGAGTGCTTTGTGCACAGTATGGCTGGTCTATGTTGCAAGCATGCATAGGTAGGATGGTCCATGCGCTTGTTGGCTTGTTAGTTGAATCAAGGCGCAAATGACCCAGGACACGGTCAGTCGACACACCTTGCGTTCTTCGTCGACAAATGAAGTAGCGGCTAGTGGTTCGAGAGGGCTATGCGAGACGCAGAGACCTGATTACCCCTGATTATTATTGTTTCTCCCTATTGTTATTATTCCTTCCCTACTGTTATTATTCCTTCCCCATTGTTGTTGTTGTTCCTTCTTGGTGGAGTGGTGCTGAGCGTGCTGCGCTGCTCGACTGGCCTGCTGGCATTTCAGATGCAGATGTTTCGGACGGCGGCCGCACGCCATGCTGTGCCCATCTACTCCAAGTACTACGGGCGGGGAAACTCTCTCGAGCTAAAACTGCGCACAAGTCTCGGCCCGCTGTACGAAGCTATTAAACTCGACCAGGTGAAGACTAAGTGAAATTAATTAACGGGCCGTCGCCGCCTCCGCCTCCGCCGCCACTCGGCTCGCGACACGACAACGTCAGCGGAACGGAAAACGCACGCTATGTCACGGGGCTCGAGCACGATGCCGCCACGATGCACTGATCCGGCCTCCTGCCACACTCCTGCTTCCCACTGTGGCCCAACAGCTGGAAACTGGCCGGCCCCAATTTGCCCTTGTGTGGCCCCAATTTGCCCCTGTGTGGCCCCAATTTGCCTTTGCGCCTACCTACCACCATGCTGCATGTTAGGTTAGACCCGCACAACACACGTAGGTTTGCCACTCACGTTGTTACTCTTCACCTTCCCGACTGATCCCAGCCCCTTTCCCGCCTGAACAACCCAGGTAATTTAGATCAGTTAATTTACTGTTGCTCTTTTAGACGAATGTTACGCATGTAGTTGGGAATGGCTGATAAGAGCAGTTCATTGTCAACCAGTAAGACTCTTTACCAACCTTTGAAATGTTTCATGTTGTTTTTACGTATGTAATAGATTTATTCTTACATAAATAGAGAATCACTGCAACTAATAACGAGATGCGCGTGTAGTTAATGTATACAACAATACCGTATCATTTAATGCAGGCATTTTATGATACGTTATTGTTGTATACAGTAACTACACGTGATTCGTATTCAATAGCTGTAGTACAGTCATTATTTTATAAATATAGTATGTGTCCTAGAAGAGGTAACCCAAATTCGACCTTTAGAAGTATTTGATCTGTAAAGGCTAATGGCAATTTGGTCGAAACGGTCGTGCGAGAAGCGTGCTCATAGCTCCGCAGTTTCGTTGGGAAAGCTGTGAAATAGCGTAGGTTATGCTCTAAGCTTCTCTAATCTGAGAGCACATTTTGCATGGACACTTTCCAAGGATTTGCAGGGATAATGTTAACATGGCTAGCAACCGAATGAGCAGGGTCTGCTACACAGTACAGTCTGCTAAAAGCCGAATGAGTTAAACCTATCAACCGGTTCTGCCGTCTCATGTGGCATTATCATTATTATATTCTATAAAGTGCATATAGCTGTGATTAATGGGCAGCTTCGACCCAGCCGTTACAGTAAGTAATTCTAGAGGCTTCGGCCGCTATTTTCTGCAGTCCAGAGAGTATCAGCTGCAAAGAAAACTTACAGAGTCCCTCTAGAAACGCGAATTTTAGATATTTCAATAAACAATATATATATTTTTTTAATTTAAAAATTTCATTTCAACCAATAAACTTCGAAGCCCTTGAACGTATTGCAAACGAATTTTTCCTTTCCCAAAACGTCACTCTTATTATATATATCGTCGTGTATATTGATGAACCAAATTTTAAACATTGGCAAAAGTCAAGTAACCCTTCGTGAGTCACTCATTATGTAACCAAAAAAAGCAATAAAATTACCTACCTTCCGGATTTGTTTTTAACGGTGGCAATTTTAATTTTTATTTATCCCTAAAGCTTTGCACAATAGTACATCCGTACTCCAACTTTGTGATCTCTTCGGAAAGGTAGAAGGTTTTTGGGTCTGAAAAATAATGCATTTACTGCCGTAGTCAGAAGAAATTCTTTAAAAGACATTTTTTTCGAGCCAGCTCTTGATGCTTAAGAACAGGCCAGTTGCAAGTTAGATCAGGATATGGTAGGGCGGATGAGGTAGCCATTGGCGCCCAAACTCGTGCAGGTTGGCACCTTGACTGTGGGGTTGTAATTCAGAGCGGTGTCATGGTAAAAGGCGACGTTTTGCACGCCAATCTCAGCCATTTAGTTTGCAGTTTTTCGTGCAAGCAGTTCAAAGGTGTTCTTAGAAAACACCGACCAAACAGCCGCTGCTTTTTTCGGCGCACACTAACCAGGCGCTGTTTACTATTTTAACAAAGGTCTTGTGTATTGCGCTTATGAATCAACAACACTGTTGCAAAATGTATTTTCGTATTCAATTAATCTGTGGTCAACTGTGTGTGGCTTCCACTTTACACGCAAGTGCTTCAATTATAATCGTTCACGAAATATCTTTTGCACCTCACCTATTGAAGTGCCGACGATCTCATTCGGCTGAATACGCTCATGTGTCCAATTCTCGGCTATCAATGATCACGCACCTTCATTATGTGGTCTTCCGTGACGATACGATGAATGTTTTTAATCATAACGTCTCACGAAGCGATCTTAGCTGAACGTCTGGAGTGCTTCATCTTTGTTTGAAGTCCGGTCACGTTATTCTTTAATAACTTTACGGGGTGTTTACTCTTTAAAATGAAAATAACTTTTGCGCCAGATTCCACGCAGCGTCGTGCCCCGTAATGACTTCGTTAGGGAGTCTCTCTCTAATGGCGGAGGGGGGTCCCGATAGCTTAATATTGTATCATGAGGACATCAGAGAGGAGATTGTCCTCGGATTGAACACATGTAGATGTATATATTTAAATGCATAACTGGCATGCTAATGTTAACGCAACTTTTATAACAAAAGTGGCAATAAGCGTCAGAAGTTGATTTGTGATGAGTTGAATCTGTACATTTACCGGCTGGCAATTATTTAGTAGCAAAATAAATAATTATATATATATATATATATATTCTGATTTGAAACTGACCTTCAGTTACTGAATAGGAATTATGAATGCTAACGGGTGTGTCGATTTGCACCAGTGCGCCGGTGAGCTCTTGCAGCGTCTCGAAGGCCACAAGCGTTACGTATCGTGCTGTGCATTTGGCGCTGCCGGCAGTCGCCTATTAGCCACTGGATCCGGCGACTTCTCGACGATACTCTGGGCCTCCGACAATCACGACGTAGACATCGACAGAAGTAACGACAGCGATGTCACCGAAAAGCCTACGGATAAGCAGCGCCTTTTTGCCTCGCCTTCCGTTGTCCATACGGTAAGAGTACAACCGGGCAACCTCTAGCAACCAGTACAGCGCACAATAGAGGCGACTGCACTTTGTTAGTTGTGTGTTATGAGTAGTATGTTAACCACCACATGAGAACATGCATAGGCTACGCTGCAAAAGAAGGCAGGGGAGTGGCATCCGTTTAAGACGCGTGGGCCAATACCGATCTGGTTTTTCCATTTATTTTTGTAACCATCGTGTCATAAATAGCACGATCAAATGCGTCAGACAGTTAAAAAAAGATGACACCTAGAGAGACGTTTCGTCGAGCATCGAGCGTGGTATTACTGCAAGATCGCGCTCATTCGACGTCCATTCGAGGACTGTCAAGGCGACTAAGATACCTACCGGGACGGGGTCGCTGAGCAGACACCGCCCCTGGCCCGGTGGGTTAACTTCCTGGGCCTTGCCAACCTAAGGGTACCGATTGGAATGTCTGCTGCCTTGGCTTGATAGACTGATTGAAAGTACTGCTATTTGAAGCAGGCCTCCCTGCAAGAGATGTCCTCCATGTCTATGACAGCTGCATTACACAGCGGTGTACGGAATCTGCCGTGGTGGGGTTCAAAGTTCCCCGAAAGGGGACATGAGAAATATGCTGGGATGTAACGCAAAATTCTGCGGGTGACTGATTCGATTGTTGTGGCAGAAGTAGAAGTTAAAGCCTACTTCTGAACCGTGATAGCAGGGAGGCAGGAAGCTCCACGAGCTGTCTTTTTTCTAGTATGTTATATCTAATCGTAAGATTTCCTTTGTTTTGTTGTTTTATGTTGCTGTTGCGACTGCCCTACGTGGGAGAATAGAGTATTTAAAATTAAACTGGCGGTGGTTCAGTAGAGCTTCAATTTCGGCGTTAGTGGCACTGCTCATTTCTTCAAATTTCGTTTCTCAAAAAAGTCGTTCGTTATCTCTTGCAGGAGTGCATCTGCCCGATAACCCACGAAGTCATGCGAGATCCCGTCGTTGCCGCAGGTAAGATGAAATCGAGCGGCGTGTGCAACATCTACACAGCGTCATTATTCAATGACTCCACGTGTTTGACGCACTACTGATATTCGCCTCTGATTAATACTACTTTTCTTTTAACAGTCAATACAACATTTAAAGCGGACACTCTGCTCCTACCTCCAATATGTTAGGTATTGTTGGCAAATGTATGCATACGTGCACTACAAGGTAATTTAGGCTATATATATATATATATATATATATGTTTTTGTACGAATTTGACTCATAATATTAATGCAAATTTTCCTGAATATGTTTGTTTTAAGAGCTTAGTGGCAATACGTAAAAGATAAAAACTAAGCATCACAGAATTTGAATTCTTGCAAACCTAGTTTCCCCTATTAAATAACCTAACTTCACGTACAATCGCCAAGTCCATTAAGTAATGTCTTTAAACATGAATATTGATATTGACGTATGACGAAGTCTACAAGCACTAATTCACCGTTTCAAACCGCATCCAGCGTTGTGCCCTTTCCATGTCATTGTTGGTTCAGTTTTGATTTAGGCGTGGCTTTTGTAGATTTTGTATTGGCAATTGTTCAAATAGATAATACGCTATTTTGTATCTGGTCGCACAGGATGGCCGTCCATCATATTTTGATTGGAAGTCTCTTCTTTATAACTCTCTCTCTCTGCCTCGGGAGTGGTCTTATTCGTGTACTCGGTTTGCCCTTGCAAGTAGATTGAAGGATGGGAATGCCTATCTGTGCCATCTTCTTTGTTTTCAGACGGCTATTCATACGAGCGATCAGCGATCACGCAGTGGCTCGAAAGCGGCAAAGAAACCTCACCGATGACCAATGAGCCCCTCGAGCACTCGATGCTCATCGCCAACAAAACGCTCTACCTACTTCTAAAAAAGCTCGCCACCTAAAGGCAACCGCGGCAGCATTGGGTCGCGCCGTCCCAGCCCAGATGTGATATCCTAGGCGGATGGTATTGTTTTCGTTCCTCGTAGCAACAGCAGCATCATCACCACCTCCACCAGATTTATCTACCTTCTCATTCACTCACGCAACAGACAGAAGTGACATTGCCATCCAGAACGGCATATCCGTGATTTGCAGTTGGCCCACATCACCTATTATATTGACCGATTGCGAAGCGCAAGTGTGTCTGATCTCGGAAATGCCCTGGTGTACTGGTAATCCTTGAATCAGGAATTCGAAAGAAAGCAGAAGAAAGGGCAGGCGCAATGTATGACATCACTTTTTGCACGTCCACCGAAAGGTCTGAAGGGGCAGGGGGGCAATCTTTGGGGTACCGATCAGCGCCCGATATATTTTTAAACCTCATCATTCTTATACCTGATTCAGGCTTGTTACATTATCGTACTTCATACTCTATACTCTAATAAAGTGCTGTTTTCTAATGCTTTATTTGTTATCATTACTTACGTATTGTTTTGTTTTATTTTCTGTTTTTCATCCAAATAATATCTACGCGCCGCTTTTTAAAACTACTACTAATTATAGCTCTCTTCTTGAGGATATTTGCAAGGAGCATATAAAGCAATGCACGCCCGTGCAAAAGAAGGACACATACTTGTGGTAGACCTCCTTCTGATATTGGAAGTAGTGTGGTCATTCGCCCTAGCTTGAGGGCGCGGAGTAGATGGTTATCCCCACCACATCTAAAACAGATGCTGGACAAAGCACACTACCACTCGAGTAGTGAAGAGTGGGGTGCAGGCTTGGGCCTTCGGAGGAGTGGAGGGGCCAACGAGCGTATTATTGAAACTTAATTTTTAAAACGCATCCAACACGATTCGCTTCTACTGACGTCTGCAAAATGCATTGAAGCCAAAAGTCCCACATTTATTGCTGATAGTGTGTCAGAGGTACAAGAGAAAGCCCTACTGTTATTCTGAGACAGTTTGCAAGATTTACCAGGTGATTGTTTTCGCTTTCGTCGACCAGTTCCTGGACGCAGGTTCCTGTCGTCGTCGATGCCTTTTGGAATTTGGCAGCCCGGACGAGAGTCTGGGCTGCACATTTCTTGCTGATCGGTCGCGCTCTAACATGAGCCGGGCCAGCGATTGACCGCGTTTCACAGACCTTCGGCCCTACTCATCATGTGACGCGATGGAATCGAACCTATGATGTTCGGGTTGCATGCCTATTCTGACGATTGGGACAAAGCGTCGTTTTGCACCAACTCTTCTCGCCTATAAGATTCGGTACACAATATCTATATAGGAGAGGCTGTTTTTTTTATAAAAACAGACCTAGCTCATTTTCTAAGTCTTGGGGCCCACAACTTGACCGCTCCGTGAAATTCTTTCAGCAACTCTCGTAAAGTCAATTAAGGCTCGCAATAATATGAACCACTTGCAGCTGAACTCCGTTATCTTTCTGTACTATTCCAGCGGATTGGGTACAGCGAATTATATTCACACAGCAAACTTTTATGCAGGACTCATTGTCATCTATCTCGGAATGCTTCATCTATTCACCCTCATTGAAAACGCCGCAACTAATCAACATTGGGAATTCTCCTACCTAAACTTGGAGCGTCTGCTGGGACCTCCCCGATCAAAATACATTGCAAAATCTAGTAATTTATTATTTACTAAATCAGTTCTGGATGTTTTGCATTTTTGAGTAGCACTTTCATATATATATATATGTATATGCGGAACGCGCGGCTATACGGCAGTAAGTGCAGAAAGTAATTCACCAGTATTATCTACCCCACGACTTCCGCCTGCTGGCATTCGAGACACTAGAGGGATCTGGCCCTAAGACGTACATACTAATTCAACGAGTCGGCAAGGTGCTTAACCTTTCGACAGGGGACACTAGAACTGTAAAATATCCGCATTAGAGACTATCGCTGGATCTCTCTCTATATATATATATATATATATATATATATACAGAGTGTTCCTATTTGTGTGTCCAAAACGCTAGGGTATGGTCAAACTCGGTGAGAAAATCCTTTTTGCCAATGGGTGGAAGCCGGGAAAACGTTTTGTTTAGGAGTGAGGATGAAATTTATAAAAGCAGTTATTCTGTCTTTTTTCTCCTACATAGTTGTGCAAAATCAACGTTTGCGGGAGAACCAGTCAACGCACAAAGGAACCAATCATACCGGCGTGTTTGGCGGAAAATATGCACAATAAAGTATACATTACTAGCTTGCGTAGCAAAAAGCGAATAGCCAGATTAAAGAAAGTCATAAAAGGTCAAAATGTTACGTTAACGCTTTTTTGTGCAACATCGTATTTTTTTCCATTACGACCGAAAATGTACGTTCAAAAGACTACTCTCAGGCAATAGCAAATTTAATGCCCACTACATTCGTACCAAAGTGATGGTGCTGCGTTACGCAGTTGCCAAGTAACTAAGCTTTTTGACAGTCATATCGAAAGCGAAGACATGCATACTTGCATAGGGTGTATGAGAAAGTTAGGTACATATTTTGAGGTTTGGTAGAACTCAGCAAGAGAATAATTTTTTCTAATGGAAAGAGGGGCGGAAACGTCTTGGCAAAATGCTACGGCTCTGAACGTGAAAACTTCAACGTGAAACATAACAACTATGACTGAAAGTTGTGCCGTTTATCAAAATGTTAATCTTGAGGTAGCAGAAGATGTTAACGAACTCGACTACACCAGTACTGAGCTTCAAGCAATCGGAACGAGCAAGCGGTCCCTTCCGTCTAAATTTGATGGGTTTGGTTTTCTTGACGTTAATCTGACGACCGTTGTTCTTGCAGTATTGCACGCCTAACTGCTCTACCTTAGCCGAGGCCTCGGTAACTCTTCCCTGCCACTCTAACAAAAATTGCTGAAGTGGTTCTGTAATAGGTGACTTAAGCCTTACTCTGATTTTTTTCACTACAGGTCTGCAACCCGCTAGCAGGAACACAAAGCGCCGTCCGCGGCAAGCAAGGAACGCGCTTCATATATATTATGAAGCATCTTTCTAGCTGCGCAAAATTTGCCGCTGAATGATGGCCCCACACCCTGCCAAGGCTGTAGCTCAACATTGGCACAATCTTAAGCTCAAAAAGACGCAATGCGGCACTCAGGGACAGTCGTCGAAGGTCTCTCACCTCTGTGTGAATAGAGGCAATAGCCACCCGACACCTGTCGCCGATGTGCTGGGTAAAGGTCGTTCCCGTAAAGTGTAGTATCGGACCCAAATACCGGAAGGAGTTGACAAACTCCAGCGATTGGCCACAACAGGGTATTACGTCTGCTGCAGCCAATCGACACCCACGGCGAAACTTAATGGCTTTCGTCTTCCGCGAATTTATCTGTAGGCCCTTATTAGTGAAGGTAACTTTCTACGTCGCCGACAATACGACGAATGGCACGCGGTCCCGGTGGGTCACTACCATGTCATCCGCATACATAACGACGACGGCGTTTCTAAACTCCTTCCGCACATGGCGGGCTAGGTCTGCGATGAGCAAAGAGAAGGCCAGGCAACTGAGAGGGTCTCCTTGAGGGGTCCCTACGTTTTGCCTCAGCTGCAAGGTGTTTTCGCCCCTTATGTTTACTTCAACGCGGTCTTCAGGCAAAGAAGCTGGAGAGCGCTCGTAGAAAAAAACCACCCACCTCAGCATGTCGAAATGAATCGACTAGTAAGTGACGGGGAGCTTTCTTGAAGGCCTTAACACAATCGATAAAGACGGCGTACAAGTGACCCCCGGGCACAGCCAACACTATGATTGACAGACTGCTTATAATACATTGCAAACTTTAGAAAACCTCCCATTCGGTTATCATCTGTGTCATTTATTTTAGCTTAACTGTGCTCAGACTCTTCCACAGCAGTTGTTGCTTTCTTGTGTACTTACCTCACGTGCTTGGTGTCGGTGTTGGCCCAGTTGGGATACCCATTTACCTATAAGCTTTGCTAGCCTTGTTATTTCAAATCATGTTCATTTGCATATAAAGCAAGATATTGTTAGATGTGAGTACACAGATGGTCTTCCATAGTCCCCATGGGGAACTAAAAGACGAGCTTATGATGCATTCGTCTACAATACATTTTCTAGCGTCGTGTTTAAGTAGATATTGTCCATTCGAAGTCCAAGTATTTGTAAACACAGTACGCCAGCCATTTGTACAAAAATAAGATTGCCTTGGCGTTACGGTGGAATTGCCCGGTGGTTTTAATGTTATAAGTCGTGGGTTTGATTCCAACACGGCACACAACGAGAAGATGCTAAAATATATATGTATCGGCCCGATAATGTAGATATAGAGTTTGGAGTATCTCCAGTCATAGTCATCAGCCGATCGAATCAGTGAGATTCGCGCCATAAAAATGCTTCTTTTCTGTGCGCCTCGTAGTTACAACGGCGGCGCCCCGGGGAATAATCCAGGCAAGGTTACTCATCACAACATAATCTTGTAGAAAGCGGGTGGGCTATTGCCACTAAGCTTCGTAAAGTATAATGCAGTTAATCAGACGTACTACTCCTAAGAAACAATTGTAAGTATATTGTATTATTAAAGTTAACATATTGTTTCCGTTGTGGGCAGCTTATGCTTATTGGTCGTTGATCGCTATCCGCAACACTACATATTTTATAAATTATAACCTCAGTGCCAAACTTTCGAGTCAATCCAATGATCAGTATACAACCAGTATACTGTTAAAGCATTATTTGTCCTTCATCGGATGTCCAGTTTAGGGTCCAAATTAGAAAGATCGAGTGGGCAAAACGGTGCGCAACACTCACCAATCCAAAGCGGTCTTTGGTTGGTAATGTATATATATATATATATATATATATATGAATATTCGTCGATACAGTTACAAATGTTTATTTCGATAAACAACAATAGTCTAGAATTGACAGCACTCGTTAGATCTTAGTCCATTCGGCCAAATCAAACATCTACAGAATTTGTTTTTGTTTTTATATATTTACGAATACATGCAAGCCATTTTCGCTTCACCAACCAGCGTGATCGTTGAGGTGGGGGAGGGCGGAAGCGACTGAGTTCGAATTCCGCGTAGCCAAAAACTGATGCGTGAAGCGAAATATCAGCATAATCATCAATACGGCCGGCGGAAGATGTTCCGCCGGCACAATTATGCAGTAGTTGTACAGAAGTCGCGGAGGGATTCGCGTGCCATGTGTTGTTACGAAACTGCCAAAACATCGAAACAGGCCGTATAGACAGACGCCAGTGTCGATCTTCTTCTGGAGGAACCATCACAGTTGTGGCTGTTGTTGTTGTTGTTGCTGCTGCTGCTGCTTGTGGAATCTACTGCGACCATTAATACTAACAACAACAACTACTACTACTACAATAACAACAACAAAAACAGCAACGATTTGAAGCGCGTCGGAAGCAAGGAAGCAACAACGTCCACAAGAAATAGTAGAAACAACAGCAACCATGGCAACAACAACAACGACAATAGCAACAACAACAGCAGAAGGAGCAACACACCGTTTTTTTTGTTCATATTCCTCCTTTCAATTACATCAGCATCGGACAGAGAGAGCGAGAGAGATAGAGAGAGAGAGGGGAATAAAGAAGGAGAAAGAGAGAGAGCAGAGCCCAACCGCATCGAGTCTCTCGCACAAAAATATACAACCATTCTCGTTTTTAGTGTCTGGTTCTGTTGATGCCTGTGTGTGACCCTGCATGATAGAAACAAAATATATGTTTATATATATATATATATATATATATATATATATATATATATATATATATATATATATATATATGTGCGTCTGTATATGCATGCATATGCGAGTGTCAACTTTTGTGTACGTGAATGAGAGTGGGCTTTCGTCTCCGTTCGCCGATACGTCGGAAGGGGTGTATGTAAATCCAGTTGCTGTCGAAAGTCGACGGCTAACATTTACTACATGTGTGTATGTTTGTATGGCTGTCTGTATGTATGTCTGTTTGTGTTTGGATTTGTCTACCTCTCTTTTTGGTTGTCTGGGCGCGCGTGATGGATGAGTGAGCGAGTGGGTGAGTGAATGAGTGTGCACTGCAGTCATCCTATACGATCCGCATCCGAGATGATGCACCGAGATGATGCTTCTTAAAGACGATGAGCTTCGATCATCGGTCGTCAGCCGGCACGACGACGTTCAGCGACTGTGTGTGGTGGAAAAGTTGTCTTGTACGAGCCGACAACGTCATTACGACCGCGTCGCAACCATTACGTCTCTCACTAGGACCTGGAGACTGTTTCTTACAACCGAGCGACCGCAACCGACCGCGACTACTACTACTACTACTCCCGTAGCTTCGATTCCCGTGCTCGATGAAGGTTGGACGACGACATTGATGATTGCATTGTGGTGGTGTTAATGGTAACGCTGTTGGACGCTTGGCGCTGCTCGTAGTCGGAAACGAATTCGCACGCGCATCGACGACGGCCAACATCGGCATTGCTATCGTGTCCCCGGACCTCTCTGCACACAGAGAGGACGTCAGACTGTCTGCCTACTTGCAGAGACTAGTTGTTAGCGGGTGATTCGGTCTTCTCTCGTCACTCGAAGAGAGCCATCAGAGCGCGTGGCTCGTGAGTTACACAGATAGAGTGAAAGCGGCGCCTACCATCTTGGTACACCAGCGCGGTGAGTACAGTACGAAAGTAGTAGTAGTAGTAGTAAAGAAAGTTGTGTCCCCAGTTGTTTTAAACCAAAACCTAAAAACCGCCTCAAAAAATAGAGTGGTTTTCAGTGCGACTCAAATACTCGCCTGCTTGCACCCCCTGCGCGGCGTACGCAGGCACAGGGGGTGCAATGCATACGGTGTACCCACCTCTTACCACCTTCCTCCCGCGTTCTCTCCCCCCCCCCTCTAAAGAACGGACAGGCCTGGCAGTGATACACAATCAAGATACTTTAGAGGCACTCACAGACACGTGTACCCTGTACTCCTCGCAATTGTCATACCGACGCGAACGATGAGGTGCGAATGAATTGTCGTTTAATTGATCACCATCTTGTCTTCAGTACCATGTTGTGCACTACCTAACCTGATGCGGGTACTGCTTAAATTATTGCAGTAAAAACGTTAAAAAATAATGTCTCTTTAGCGTCAGCCTGCCCGTAGGCTTGTTTTTGGCCAGCCACTTGCAAATAAAAAACAGGCGCAGAAATCATCTGTAGTAGTAGTCGAATAGTATCAACCTGCAAAGACGCGAGTTAGAATCAATAGTTGTGAACCGAGTTATAACGACTATTGTGTCAGACGTATAAGTATACGTTTTTTCATTGACATCTGGACAAGCATCATCCTTCAAGAAGGTTGTGTTTATATATATATATATATATATATATATATATATATATATATATATATATAAATATCATAATATTAAACTTCCATGTTTTTATTGACACCTAAGCACAAAAACTTTGCAAGTGTTCTGTTGGTGTTGTTTGGACACGAATGTGGTCAGAATTATAACAACAACAGTAATTGTAACAACCATAGCAGTCAACAGTGGTCACCTCTATCAGTAATAACATCGGTATTGTTTGCTGATTTGCCTAGCGCGAGCCCATGTCACAACGGCCTTTGGCGGAGTTTACCGGCCACACGGCGTCGTACTTAGAGAGAAGACGGTACACGTATCTCAATAGATAACGACTCCTACTGTAGTTTCGCTTATGCCATAAGTATATTTCTGTCTAAACTCAAAACCAAATTACAAAAAAAAACGTCTGCAAAGGAACAGTAGTATGGCGCATAGTTTATAGTATTTTATTTGTCTAGTTGTTTCTGAACAGTTATTTTATATATATATATATATATATATATATATATATATATATATATATATATATATATATATATATATATATTACGGTAGAATGGAATG
Source organism: Dermanyssus gallinae (assembly GCA_003439945.1). NCBI lineage: Eukaryota > Metazoa > Arthropoda > Arachnida > Mesostigmata > Dermanyssidae > Dermanyssus > Dermanyssus gallinae. Next base: position 77,463 of record QVRM01003634.1, read on the forward strand.
TCTAGACGAACCAGCCAGGATTGCAGTCCATCGCATCAACAGGCCTGAAAGGAGACTGCCATCAATAGTTATCTCATACTGGGCAGGTCCTCTAAGTCTTGCTGAGATTTCGATTAAGCACGGCTTGAAGTTTCTTCTCCAGCTCAGGGCATTCACCGGTTTTGCTGTTGCTTACCACCTTCTGAGCCCACTCAAAGTACTCTCGTACACGTTCCGCGTCCCAACCCTGCAACAGTGTTTCGACATATCCAGATTATACTTTAGAAAGCCACTTGTTTACTACGTTCATATATATATAAATATAAACGTAGTAAACAATATATATACATATATATATATATATATATAACAAATCAGAACACTTTTGTTGTTTAAGTCTGGCCGAAATTTAAAATACTAGAACGTGCCGATCCTCCCTAGCAAAAAAATATATATATAAATATATTGTGCTAGGGAGGATCAGCCATGTTCTAGTATTTTAAATTTCCGCCAGACCTAAACAACCAAAGTATTCCGATTTGTTTTGCTTAGAAGCGCCATTAATCAGCTACACGCAAACCACGTTTCGTGTCCGTTTATTATCTGAGTTTGGTTAAAAGAAGTGAAGAGAAAATGAAGAAGGCTTTTAAGGAGCCGATGGATACAGGGAGGGTAAATAAATCTCCGTCAAGTTCTGTATTGAAAACCAAGGCATATGTTCTAGAATGGTGGAAGTGTTACGAAGTGCTCACAGTGATCAAGTAGTGTCCCGAAACACTGTGAATACCACCTGTGTGGAACCATAGATATCGCGACGGGCGTTGAGAGACCGAATATGACCTCTGTTGGGAACAACGGCCTTCGAGGTCAAAGACGGAAGAAAACATCGAACAAATCGTGACATTGTATTCCGCAATCGCTAAACTACTATCACGGAGATAGCTGAAAAAGCAGGATTAGTTGTAACCGTCTTGACCGATATTTTATGCATCTCGCAGCAAAATTCGTCTCAAAATGTTGAATTTTCAATAAATGTACGCTCGTTGGGAAATATCCAAATTGAATCTCCAGGCCATAGCAGAAGACCGTGGATTACTTCAGAGAATGATAAAGGAGTCGAGTCATGGTTACGGCATCGAGCCCAAAGCTTAATCCTCACAGTAGTTCTTCCCAGGATAAAAAAATTCAGACAAAGCAGATCCAGTACCAAGGTTCTTTAGACTGTTTTTTTTTCGACTACAAGGAAATCACCTTCCACGAACTTTTGCAACCTGGCTGTACGGTCAATAAGTAACACACGCAATTTTAATAAGGAAGTTTACGCGAGAATATTTGACGCAAGAGGTCTGAACTCTGGGCAAACAACTTTTAAATCCTCTGTCACGACAGAAACGCACCGGCGCGCACGTCGTTACTGATTTAGAAGTATTTGATGCAATTGTTAATTTCTATATTTCCGCAACCTCCCTATTCGTCACACCTGGCTCTGTACGACTTTGTCTGATCCGCGTATCTAAAAAAATTGAAAGGACACGCTTCAACAAGATAGAAGTGATAAAGAAAAAACTCGATTCCGGCAGACGCGTTTAGAAAATGTTTTGATGAGTGGAAAAAAATGTGAAGCAAGTGCATTGCAGCGGACGGGAGCAATTTTGAAAAGAACACTTTGAAAGATTAAACAAATCTTTTGTTAAAATAAATATTTATTAGAACGTTTCGATCGGCCCTCATATATATATATATATATATATATACAGGGTCTATCATATCCGTATGTACCTGTTTTATGGTTTGGTAGAACTCGACCAGAAAGTAATTTTTCTCAATGGAAGGATGGACGGAAACGTTTTGTTTAAGAGTCAGGATGTAATTTATAAACGTTCAGCCTTTTTTCTCCTATATAATTGTGCAAAATCTACGTTTGCGGGAGAACGTATACCCTAATATGCTTGTATATATATGTATATATATATATATATATATACAAGAAAAAGTTCTCGTACGATCTCCTATCGGAACAGATAACTGAAGTTCTGCTTCATCGTTATGTATGTGCCTTGTTGTTCTGAAACAGCTGAGAAACACTTGTAATATCTTAGCATTTTGAGTGTCATACTTAAGTAGACATACAACTGTAATACCTTCGGAACGGATTTTTCAAGGTCTTCAAGGTTGTACAGCTTGTCGGCAAGTCTCACAAGCTTTGCCTTGGGGCTGATGGTGCTTGCATGCTCGATTTGGAGCCTCTTTCGTTCCATTTTCGGTAACGTTTTGTCATCTGTCACCTAAAATATGTACCAGAAACGATTGTTTACAAATATTATATATATATATATATATATATATATATAGCCACAACAAGAAACAAGTAGCCATAGGTCAAGACGCGGTGTAGAGTGTATTTTGTTTGCTTTGATAGTGGTTATATCGTTTGTAATAGAGCAGAGTTGTGTTAAATCTCTTTGCCGTGTTCGATTGGAGTAAGGAGCCAAAATGCGTTTCGCACAACGCGATCACTGTAAGGTAATTGAAAAATGTGTTTTTTAATCGTCGTAGTCCTAAAACTAAACGTACTGTATAATACGCTTAATTAAGACATTATAAAAAAAAATTCTTTCGGGGCTGGCTCTCAGCCAAGATTTATCGTCCATGGGACTGCTCTTCGCATTGCTTCATAGACAGACCCCCATAAATACAAATGTGCAACGGTGGGGCTCGAACCCGCGCACCTATGTGTCTCCTCCGGTTGCGAGGCGCAGACGCATGCCACCATGCCACCGGGCTCGACAATCACGCTTATATATATATATATATATATATATATATTATACATATCACGCTTAATTAAGACATTAATTAAAAATCATAGAATAACGTACGCCATAAATGCTACTCAGCAAACAGTAGGACTAGAACTACCACCCCACTACCTAACACGCTGTCTCTAAACACTCTACCGTCGTCACAGTATATTAGTGTAGTGATTGATCTAAAAGACTTATAAGGAAGTGTAAGCCGAAAACAGGCGCTGAGGTGTATCTATGACGCCGAGGGCAGACTCCACTCAGAGGAGTTCATAACCTGGTGGGTTTATTAGAACACCGGATCTAGTCTATCGGCCTAACGCTAAGTCCAGCTGCGGCATTTTCAGCCCGCGCAAATCAACAGCACTCTCACTGTTTGCGTCTTCCGGCCTTAATAGTCTGAGAGAGGGGGGCTTTTTCCTTATTTCCCCCTGTTGGCTCGTATTGATGACGGCGGTGACCACTAGAGGGCGTTCATCAAATTCAACTTGTGGCGCGAACACTCCCAATGTTCTTACCACTTACATACATACGTTCTCGTTATACTTCCTACAGAGACGGGTGCTAGTTGTACTGCTGAGAATGAGTATATTCGACAACCACTGTTCCGTTAGCTCTAGTGGGACCTGTCGTGCCCGGTGGCTTGGTGGTGGTGCAATCCGTCTGCGCCTCGCGACCGGAGGAGACACATAAGTGCGCGGGTTGGAGCGCCACCGTTGCACCGATTTGTATTTATGGGGTGTCCGTCTATGAAGCATTGCGAAAAGCACTCCCGTGGACGTGAAATCTTGGCTGAGGTTCAGCCCGAAAAGTATTTTTTAGCTCTAGTGGGACCTAGAGCTAACGGGACCTCTAACAAAAAGGTACTGAATGGTAAGCAATCCAATATGCATGTGTGTATGTGTAGTGAACACATGTCACACCACATGTTTTGAACAACAAACAGGCTGCTAAAGGTGCGCGTGCAGTGTCTGTTTTCCAAAGAGCACCGGCGTTTTTGCGCGACATTTTCACGAATGTCCTGGTGGTGCCTTTCTACTTCAAATCGAAGCTTTGTTCCAGAGGTATCAGCAAAAGTACTGCTAAACATTGTGGGTTGTTTTATCGCATTCTCTGTAGAGTCTGTCCGCCATTAAACTTACACCTAATATTTTCAAATATTATTCGAGGGAATTACTGAGAGTATAATACAATCTCCTTTATTTACAGAAAGCGTCTCACAAAATAATAGGGTGTTTGATCATTCGTGTTGGTATCCTTCAAGATAAGACACAATGGCAAAATCTGGCACAGCATTTTCTGAAGTTTAAGTTGCCACAAGATTGCATAAGTTGGCCGGCCTGAAGTTAGAGTCTCTCTCAAATCTCTCTCAATGAAAAGTCATTCATGAGCCACTTGAAAGTTATCTGTTAATAGATAACTGTTGTAGCCAACAGCGAGTAAAACCGATGCAATTGTAATCGACATAATATATAACAAAATAACGTAATAAGTATTGACGCCATTACGATTAATTTTGATTAGTCCTCACCAAAAAAATTATATCTATTCATATATATACCTCTCTAACGATGTGTTCCACCTCCGCGCCGAACAACTGTTGAATTTCCTCGAACGTAGTATTCGTGTCTTCGACAGTATCGTGCAAAACTGCAGCCACCAGAACGACAGGTTCCGAAATACCACATTCGACCAGATGGTTGGCGACGCCTATTGTCCGTTGTAGTCGAGTCGCACGTGACGCCAACGGATAGAGAACACCATCATCACAAACCGGTCGTACTCGCAATGCAAGAAAACAATTAAGAAAGCAAGCATCATAACACAAGAACGAAGAGGAAGAAACGCACATATCACACAGTCACTACAGACGTATCTCTCTTAGATTAGTGTAAATTACCTGCGGTACGCCTCTGTTAATTTACTGAGCATCACCTGTAGCAATTACCCTCAGCCAGGTATCACTATTGAGGCAAGTTGAGCTGTTTCAGGCTTCAGGTACATTGAAGATGTATCCCCAAACAGTCAGAATCAAAATATCTCCCTTCTCTCTCTCTTTGTATATATATATATATATATAATATATATATATCTAATGCTTTTGAACATCTAAATGCCTTTGAATAAGAGCACGCTATTTCAACGTCCAGTATAGGTTGTGCCTTGTTTTCTGTGAACACACGTATATATATATATATATATATAATGTACAAGTGTATGTCTACGTATTATATAGATTTATATATCGTCTCGTACCGATAGGATGGTTAATATAGGGAGTCTCATGTGGATCTTTGCGTCGCTGATCGCGATGCTTGATGGCCGCGAAGTGGCATGCCCTCACGAAGTCGGTCAGCGTCGCGCTGCTGCCCACCATGGCGGTATGGGGGGGGGTGTGATAACAACGTTCAGTTTCGTTTCTCTGGTTCTCAGCTCAAGCTGGTCGGTCGTTGGTTGATGATGCTGCTGCTACCGTTGCTTTTCTTGCACGACCTCTGTCGCGGGTATGTTGTCGCGTTGTAGGAAAGATCGTTTTGGTGGGGAGAGGCAGGCTCGTGCTGGATGGAAAGCGGCCTCGACGAATTCAGCCAACGCTATAAAACCGCGCGCGCCACAATGTCAAATACGCATTACGTAGTTATTAGGTTCTGATTAGTTGTTAGTAGTTATTATTATATATATTTGTTTATTATTATTGTTATGTTTGGTAAACATTCAGTAGCTTATTGTGTTTCAAATATAAGTAGTAATCTTATGTTTTAACTATCATCGTCGCCACTCTCATAATCAAACAATGTCATTGATATTCTACCACCACTCATTACGCTGCGTTGATCTTGGCCATAGCCGACGCGCTGGTACTCAAAACGAAATGTTCTTTCGACGCTAGCAATTCGAATTTTTAAAAACACTTTTTTGTAGGGGAGGTCGTAAGAGAGAAAGTCGACGCTGGTAGTTTCCTACAGTGCATGGCGTCAAATCATTGCCAGGGCAAGCAATGACAAGCATTGCCTACCGGTCGATTCCTACCATTGGCGGGCGGGATACGCGTGTACGCTAAGATGTCTGGATGTGTGTTGATGTGTACGGTAAGACTGGTTTCTGCACTCACCGGACGTGTGTGAGTCAATGACGAAACGGCGAAAAAACGGATGAACGGCCTTTCGTCATCACAGGCAGACAACAAGGGGCGAGCTAGCTGCGGTAGCTCTGCTATAATCGATCCCACTTTTGGTAGCGGCTTTCTTCGAGGTTTATTCAATTTACTGCTGCTGCTGCTGTCGGTTACCCCTTGGAATTCACGCGTTCTTCACGAGCAAAGCAGCTTCGAACAACCGAGCGCAGCGGCGGTGGGCGCGGCAGCAATCATTACAACAAGAACAACAATCACGATGATGATGATAATTATGATGATGCCGACGACCACGACAACAACAACAACAACAACATCGTCAACAACAACAACGGCAACAACAACAACAACAACAAAACAACAACGGCAATAACAACTACAGCAACAACAATAACAGCGACAACAAGAACGGCGACCAAGGATAATGGCGCCAATAAACTCGGCGACGACCGTTAAGCACGCTGTGTTTCTGTCGTTGGTATCTATCACCCGGACCGGTCAATGTGATGGTGTTGTTGTTATTGTTGTTGTTGTTGTGGTTGTTGTTGTTGTTGTTGTAGTTGCTATTGTTCTAGTAATGCCTAGCTACTGGTGTTCTCCTCTCCCTGTGGGCGACGGTAGCTGACAGGTATCCTCACCCAATACCGCGGCAATCTACCTTTCTCTGTCCGTGTGTCTGTCTATGGCGCCCATCTCTTATGACCTGCCCTTACCACATGACCACACGCCCGGTCACCAGCTTTGCCTGGCCACCACGGCCAACAACAATGCCGACAACAGCAACGCGACGACAGTAACAACAATATAAACAACAGCAGCAACAACAATATAAACAACAGCAGCAACAACAATATAAACAACAGCAGCAACAACAACAATAAAAAAACAACGACGAAAAAGAGAGCGCGCGTCAGCCGCATAGCAAAAGGCACTACATACACAAGAGACTGCTGAGCGATGTCTAATAAGAGTCATTGCGGTAGGAAGTTATAGTAGTAGTATTAATAACAGTATTATTCTGGGGGAAGACAGAAGCTGATCGAGTTTGTGCGCAAGCATCGAGGATCGTTACCTAGATCTGATATATATATATATATATATATATATATATTGCATCGTTTACTCTGCATGCTGCTGCCTCGTACCTGTCGTATTCGTATCTCTCATCGGGTTTATGAAACCAATCCCTGTTACACGACACATCCATGTACGGCGAACGCGGATGCTAGATATTTATCTGTCACCTCTGTTGCTGACCAAGCTGTACTCGGCAACGCTGGGGTTCCGTCGATTCCTACGTTCATTTTCGGTAACTTCTCACTTCAACAAGTCGCTAGCTGTTAAAAACCCTTATTTTTGTCAGGTCCCACTGTGGCTCTCCCGCGAGTACTGTGCAATTAAAAACGGGGTTACACAAGTTGAGCATCTAGGTAGTTGGACAACGCATTGTCCAATTTAGATTTGTGCGCATTTTGGAACGGAAATATGGGCATTCCGTTCAATGCGCACCACTGTGGCACGCTATGTTGATAGCCTGCTTAACAAACTTACGATTTGTCAAGTAGGAACAGCACCTGTTAAAAGCAAGTGATGCACCAAACAGATATTTTTAATTTTTGTTAACAGCCCACCATTATCGACACAATTGACGGCCCGAGTGGGTGACTCCCAGAAGCCCTGCAGTCTTCTACCTTCCTTTTATAAATCCATGTTCTGTAAATAAAATTAGAATCACTCTCTCTTTCGTTAAGTAGACATTTCTATTTCAGTCAGATTTCAGTAGACCCAGGACCTTCTTCAGAAAGAAGGGCTTAATCTTATGATTTTTAGTTACTTTTCTGCGAGTTTATCTTATCTAAGAAGTATCCTGGAAATAACCGTTGGCTGTGCTCAGTGCCAGCATCGACAGTTTCGCCGCCGAGGTAAACGAAGAATTCTAAAAGCTTTAATATTAATTTATTAATCAACAATATAGTATATTAAACGTATTATATACAGGACAATGTGAAGAGCGATATATGGAATTGTAAAGCTCGTTAAAGCAAATATTTTTTCTAACGAAAAACGTGTCCAACGTGGTCTCTGAGAAGTCGTGTTTCGGAATGAGAGTGAAATTACTACAATTTGTTGTAGTAATTTCACTCTCTTTCACTAATTTTCTCACGAACACGGCGGTGTTTCTGTATAGGAAGACTGGTTGTCTCGCAATTACACATTTTGTGCTCCTATGTCGAGCAAAAACACCAGTGTCACAAATTCAAGCATTTTCACTCTTACTCCGAAGCCCGACTTCTCAGAGACCATGTTCCATTGAAAAAAAATTACCACTTTATATATATATATATATATATATATTTGTACCGAGCAAGATGGCTTAGTGGCAAAGCCTTTGCCTTACATTCGGGAAGACTGGGTTCGAGACCCAGATCGGTCACTCTTAAATTGGTTTACATGGTTTCCAATTTAAATAAGGTAAATGCCGGAGTGGATTAAAAACGCCATGACATGTAAAAACCGTACACGGGCATTAATTAGCCTTACAAAAAATCTAAAATATATATATATATATATATATATATATATATATATATATATATATATATATATATATATATATATATATATATCTCGATTTCCCAAAGATACGAGGTTAAATTAAAATTAAACATATTATTTTTATTTAAATTAAGATTAAAAACTCTAGATTATCTTAGTGGCATTTTTCTTTATCTGTTGTACGTGATCGTGATGTGAAATAAGACTAATATACAGTCTTGTCCAGCTAGTTAATTCACTGAATGATGTAAGCAGTGTCTACTTTCGCAAAGAAATGAGGTTACAGAGATGAGAATAAAAGTATTGCTCCTTGGGGTCCCGCTCCGGTAAGCGAAGGGCTTTGTGTTGGCATACTGCGTTCTCTAGTACGCCCGGATATGACCCTGTATGTGTGTCTGTCTGTCTATCACGTAGTCAAAGACATACCTAGCCATGATTGATTGATTGATTTATTCGCTTATGCGTTATGATATAAAAGGGTGATATGTGTACACACACTTATCACCCTTTTATATCAGGGGGCGCATAACGCTGCAGCTATTTTGGCAAATGTTGGCAGAAAAGTACACTAATAGGTAGAAGCGTATCAGATGATAAGAAAAGCTCCAAGAGGCAGTTTTAGTTCTGGAATCATCAGATGTTTGTGTGTCCTTGGTTACAGCAGAATACTGTCATACTCAAAGAAGATATTTGATGATACATTGACATACCTAGCCATAGTGAGTCTTGGTGCTCAATAACGACAACCGCCGACACTACTAAGAAGAACCATCTTAATTTACAGTTCTACTGGGTGGCTTTCATGGCTACAGAGATAGCGGCGGTGCACTATGCTACTTAATGTCTGACCAAGGTTTACAGATCAAAACATCCACAGATACATATTGTTTATATCGCAGTAACATTGCATTTCAGGATGGTACATAATTACCATAAAATTAATTCATTTTATACGATTTGAACACTTCAGCGACCGTCCCACCGGGCGAAACAGTGCAAAGACCGCCGATGCGTCTGGCAGCTCGCTGCGTGGTATTTAGCGCATATCTGCGAGCAGAACCGGCAGCGACATTGATCGCTAACTTGGCTTCAAAAAACGTCCACATACGATGGCAGCAAAATCAAAAAATTTAAAAAGTAGCACAGTGAAAACGACATCTGACTCGGTTAGTAACTGCGGCGACAATAACAGCTAATGGCTGGTTTTGTGGCATGCGGATCACCGATCGCCGTGCTAAAGTTCCATCACTAGGCGTCGGCTGTCGTGGAGTAATGCATGTAGCGAGATGGTCTCTCTTTCACTCTATGGAGGGGCCGCTGAAAATCATTTATCGTATGAGTGTTGTTGGGTTTACCATAATCTCTTCTTATCGTCATCCCAGTGCGTCCTTGTTTATATATATGTATGCATATATATATATATATATATATATATATATATATATATATATGCATATATATATATATAAATATATATATATATATATATATATATATACATATATATATATATATATATATATATATATAAACACGATGTTGCCTTATACGCAAATGGTGTACTAAATAAATGGAAACATATAGTATACAAAAGCATAGAGCGTGTTTATATATATATATATATATACAGAATGGCTAAAACGCTATAAAAAGTAGTAACGCCCATTGTCGTACATGTATATTTACACATAAATTTTCCTGTTACATTATTTTGAGAAATCTAGTTTGGCAGCATCACAACAACGATTTCGTCTGAAACAAGAATGACTCAATAGCTATGTCGCCCTGCAGTATTGCCACAACAAATCGAAATAAGAGCATTAACCCTTCAAAGGACACGATGGCTAGAAACAGGTTTTTGTACATTTAACCAACGAAAAACAAAGTGAGTGGTCTTTACCCAGAAAAGATAAAACGAAAACTGTTTCGCCTCTGTTTTCGACTCATTGCAGGCATTTGAAGACTTTGGACGGGCCCGAATCTTAAGCATTGGATCGATGATGGCCTTCTCTAAAGGGGTAAGTGAAAGCTAGCACAGGCTGCCACACACTTGACTCGAGGTGCACTGGATACCGTTGTTAATTAAATTAATTAGCGTCAACTTCGTCGACGCTAGGCCAATCAATGGATGGATTTGTCATCGGTTATTTTTATTTGTCATTGTGGCGCCCAACGATACGCCGACGCGTCAGTCACTGTAAGCGTCAGTTGATGATATTTGAATGTATGTAATGAATGCAGCGTTCTCTGCAGGTACCTTCGGGCACCATCGCACCAAAGCCGCATAAACTACCCCCGAACAGCTACGGTTATTCGCCCCCTTTATTTTCCGACGACTTCTTTTCATCTTGTGTGCTTTCCTCATTACGCCAGTAATGCAACTTTCAATAAAAGCCTAATCGACTAAAAATAATGTACTAGAAATCACCTCTATCCCTTACGTCATCCCATACATAAAGACTACATTTCGGTCGTTCATGTCACAAACTGAATCAACTGCGTTCTGTTTTTTGCATCATACATTTGAATTGATCTGAGTAAATGTTTTTGGACTTTGACAATTCCTAGGTTCGAAAAAGAGACGAGTATGAATTTAATTGACATTTGCAAGGCCGCGCATGAAAATCTGGTAAATAGATAAATAGATAAGGGCTTCAAATGTAATTAAGTGCCTGTTTACCACAACTGGATAGTAAGTGGGGATAAAATATCAACAATGTGACCGCTTTTAGACACTAAATTAAATGTGAGAGGGAATATAAGCTTGAATCGATTGGCTCGCGAAAATTGCAAATACCACGGTTACGGCAAAATGTTGGCAGAAAAGTACTTCAATAGGTAGAAGCGTATCAGATGATAAGAACCGCTCCAAGTGGCAGTTTTAGTTCTGGAATCATCATATGTTTGTGTGTCCTTGGTTACAGCAGAATACTGTCATACTCAAAATGAGGGTTTGTCCAGACCCAGCCTGCACAGAGCTTTAGTGTTCAAGAAGCCCTTTGGCCATGCTGACATTCTGTAAGTGGCCGCCCGAAAAGTGCATCCGTTCTTTCGACGTGATTGGCCTATAAAATAGCCAAGGCTTTATATTAGGCATGCTGAACGAAACAGCTTCAGGCCATCGTGAGACTGTTCCCCAGTACCGGCGTACACCAGCGTGAGGGTGATTTCTCGAATTTGCTCGGCAACACGTCACATTGAACAGATAAACTCGAACCGTGTATGGTTTGAGTGAGCTACAGGTCCACGATGAGCATTCTTTATGATGGCGAGGCGCACAAGAAGTACGCACAGCTTTTGATGTCTTTAAATTGCCGTTGCTCACCTCACACACAAGACCTCACAATGATCTAAGATGATCTAAGATGATCTCATGATCTAAGATGACCGAATACAACGTGGCAGATGTATTTACAAAGCACTCAACAGCAATAGCTGCAATGCTGTGTGCTATTGCTACGCTGAGGCATCGAAGCAAGATATCGGCAAACCTCTAAGTCCTCTTTATTCGGATTCGCTTAAGCCATAGACTCGGTTAGGGCTCGTGGGATCAGAATCCGGCTGCACCCCCACGATATTCAGCATGCTGTGGCATGGTTCTTACATCCAGGACATTTCGTCCAGCATCAATCATTCAGGGAATTCAAATTTGATCCAGACAATTCGAAACACGAATTTGATCATCAGAAATCTCGCGTTTATTGCGTCGACTGTTTCTGATCCCTCCCTTGCCACTTTCTTGTTTTTCCCTCTCTCTCTCTCTCTCCTACTCTCTTTCACTCTCAATTTCACACTGGGTGTGTATTGTTTTTGGATGGCCGCCTCGCACCGTTTCACCGTACTGCCGGGCCAATCAGCATCGTACATCCACTGCGAGGAGGAACTTGGGTAAAAGAAGCAGTTGCTCTTGTTGTGCTGCTCCCTGATCTCTCCAATGGCTGCGAACGACAACAATCGCAACAACAGAAGCTAACAACAACAGGAATTAGCAACAACAACAACAGGAATTATCAACAACAGCAACAACAACATTAACAACAACTACGAGAATGGCAATGCGGCGACCGTATCCGCGGCGGCTGTGGGGGTCTTGCTCCAAAGATCCGCGCGGCAGCGTTACGCTAGTAGATCTGACGATGCTCTAGCGAATGGTTGGTTATAATATCGTATGCGGTCCGTTCGTTTTCTTCAGAAAGTTGCCCCGCGCCCGCGTCTTCGCCTGGAGGAGCGGCTCTTCTGCTCAAAAGTGCAGAAGTGCCATTAGTAGCAGCCGCAGCTACAGAAGCAGCTGCGGTTGCATACCTAAGCTGCAGTTGCACACTTTGCATGCATACGTTGTTTGCAAACATCTGCACATTGCAAGCGCAACGGTGTTATGGTACTGGCCGGTACCGTCCCGACGTCGCTTTGCTCCAGTGGACGATGCATGTTAGTCACCAGGTGTACCACCACCATCGCTGTACCTGATACCTCCTGAACTGTCATACCATCAACTCTGTACTGCGCTAACGTGGTTTATCACGCGGTTGTTGTTGTTGTTGTTATTGTACTCCCGTTAACGTCTAAGCGTGCTAGCCACAACCTCAAAAGATGCTCGATTTCCTCACAAATCTCCACGGCGATTCAATTCCGCCCGAAAACGTTTAACCACTCAATTTCGGGGCGTGGGTTGACTGATCTGCTGAGCTGTTCATCGAGTGCCAATTAATCCGCCGTCCGATCAGCGCCCACCGTGCGAAGCTTATCTATTTGAACCCCAACTTGACCTCGTCTGACAGTGAGGCCAACCGAAGCGTAGCATTCGTTATAGCAAATAGATCTACTTCCAAAGGTGGCCCGAACGGGTGTGAACGGCACAGACATGCATGTTTACGGACGCTTAGTGCAGGTGAGCCATCTGCTAATTATCAATTAGTTACGCGATCTGGTATCAGCCTGGCTAATATACAGTATGTGTGCAATATTTCAACGACGACTGATGTTGATTCTGCAGCCTAGTCGCTGGGTATGTCAAAAATGAATTATTTGATCATACAAGTGAAGTCCGAGCAAACGGTAACCAAGTAAGCAATTCATATATTTTTTATGTAGACGACAATAACGGCCCAGTCGTTATATTAGTTAATTTTTTTTAAGATCGCTGTTATCTAAGTTATTTTTTTAAATTGCTGTTAGACTTGTATTTCATAGGCATCCGCTCGCGGCGACTAGCAGCACAAATTACCTTGCTATTATCTGTAACGACCGATTTGACCAGAATAATTAATGACCGATCACCCATCCATGCTATATGCGGTCATGAACGTTTAGTACGATATTACCAGCGAAGAAGAAACAATTCGAAATGTTCGACTTCATTTAGGTACAGTTTCTACTGACCACAATTTTATATGTATATATGCACATGTAGCGATGTTCTCAAATATATCGATATCAATAGCAAACGCAACTGATAATAGGGGTCAGCCCTGTAGTGCTTCGATGCCGGTACATATCCGTATTACCCCGTGTATTTTGAAGGCGTTGAACGTTGGGTAATGAACATCGTGATAACAACGATCGTTCTGTCCGGTTCTTTTCATACACGCAAATCCGCTGCACGTGAACTCTAAATAGTATATATATATATATATATAACCATAAGTGCGAGTGTGCAACAAAGGATTGCTCTCGATACGCGCTGACAACTTGTCGCGCCGGAGTAGTGCCGTTTGACGGATTTCTGTATTTTGTCGTCATCGCAATTATCTAGTATATTGTTTTCAGCTTTTGACATTATGCACCGTTCGTACTACTGTTGACCTTGTTTTCACATGTAATTGAAGCCCTCTAACCAATATTGTCTGGGTTGTTTATACTTTTAGGCCGTTTTGCTGGTGCTCTCTCATGGCCTGTCCCTGGCCTTTTCTAGCTGGTCAAACTATCCAGCCGGCAACCAGCAGCCACTTGTGATCCAGTCTGGAGGCAGGTTATCCATCAGTTCCCGCTCGCCCGGCGTATACTCCTTCGGCGGCCGTTCCAACGTGGCAGTTCACCACCGCCAAAAGGTAGCTAACTAACGACTATTTGTCACACGCGGATCTTAATTAGCGGGTATCTCCTCTATAATAATTGGCTTCATCGGGGATGGTGCCAGTAATTTTATGATCGATGTTACACTTTCTCTTGTTGCTTTTCCCTGCGTATACATGAATGCCGAAAATTGAAATTGCCTTGCAAAACAAGCATAATTACGTTAATTACGTTTCTTACATAGATGGTCATTCCGACTACAGTTGTTGAAATGATCAATAAGAGTGTGTATCTCCTGCCAAAACTTTCACTGAATAGAGCTAGCCGCACTAGACAGTATAAATGATTTAATACCTCTCCTATCGTTACTCTCTCCTGCTATATATATATATATATATATATATATATATATATATATATATATATATAAAGAATACAAGCTGCCGTCTGTCAAAAACGCTGAATTGTCTAGGTAGATGCACCAAATTCACCTTCCAAGATTGGATTAGTTAATACTATAAATGTGATTCAACCATGCCAACGGTTTTAGAATAATGACATTTTGACAATGTAAGATTTATTGGTTGCGTTGAGTAATAATTGAGTTAGTTCAAGCCCAGCGGATCTGAATTTACCCCCCCACATTTTTCATAGTATTTTTTTAGCAGCCAAATATAGCACGCATTGCTATTCGTCTGATTGTATACAATACGAATAAAAACGAATTCAAGCGTGACTGATTGCAGAATAAAATCATGCATTTTCCCATGCCATTCGAAGAGATGTTTTGCGACAACTGCATATATAGTGCTATTGTTGCACTAGATCAACTAAAGCGTCCCCCCATATGGACTTGTGGGCTACCACATTATATTTAGTGCACGCTCCGATTGTCTACCGTCTTCATTTAACTAATGGATTAAACATAGAATCTGCAGGTAACGAAGACATCGACCGGTGCGGTTATCGCTGCTGTAAATGTGATTCGATTCTTGTGATTACATGGCTGTAGATTACCACCACCCACGGCTAGTCTATCTCTATCGGCGGCGGTAGTCTATAAATTATATGGCGTATTGCTATATAAGTGTATGTTTTGTCGAACCTGATTTTTGGCCGTGGTCCAGTCCCAAGGAAGTAAACAGCTAAAAACCAATTAACTTGTGGTGATGCGCACAGACCTACATAACTCAAAGATATATATAAATAAATATATATATATATATATATATATATATATGTATATATATATATATATATATATATATATATATATATATATGACATGCAAGCTTTTATGATGCGGCCGGCCGGTGATTTTTCAAAGATCACATCAATACTTAACAAAAACACGTCCGCTTGCCGGTAGATAAAAAAAAACACTCTATAAGAAGCAATTATCGAGAGCAACAAACTCAACGAATAGCACCCTAATGATGACCATGTACCGTCACATCCATGGTTGTTGTTAAGACGTCGACTGTTCTCATTTGAAATCTAATTAAGTCTTCGCATAGTATAAGGGACAGGGGAAATTTTCCACCACACGCGATAATTTACACGACATTTCACGCCTCCCTGAGTTCTGAATATTTGACACCTTTACAACGTAGGTGCCAATCTATATATGTTTATATGACGCTCGGTTCTAAAAATCCGGGGCGTTTCCACGCGTAGACTTTGATCCTTGGCGAGTTGAATTATTTTGTATTCCTTAATTGTTAAATCGGGTTTCCTCCAACGTAAGCCAGTCTTCATTCAGGTAAGCTGTAGCAAGCAGTTAAACACCCCGCTTACGATCTGTAAACAAAGAAACATATTGCGCAGTTTTCAGCTGATCTACTTACCTGCAATTACCTGCTCAACTGAACTCATTCTTAACTAGTCGTGACTGTGTGTGCGTCTCCTTATGTAGCGGAGTTCCCACGTGGATAATTACCACCACGGAAATCGAGACGCGTAATGAAACGATTCAGCCCTCAGAGGGCACGACATCGCCGTCGAGTGGAACTGAAGGGGAATCCGACGACATGCCGGTGGGACCAAACCTACGCGAGGATGCCGTAAGTACTTTGCGGGAACTCACCGCATCATCTACCGGGAAGAGGTAGCACGTAAGCTTTTTACCCCCTGCCACCCGCCCCCCATTGAACTCGGTCCCAACACAAGCGATAATAAGTCAACAAGGGACTTCATACCTCATCAGTGCATGCAAGCCACGCAGCAAATGTCCTTCCCTGGCTTATCGCGATATGAGGTATAAACTTGTTTGCGTACGTACAAACCGCATAGGGTGGCGGATTTGATGCTGCCAAAAGAGTTGGCGGTAGAGCTCGTTCGACAACTTGATCGACAATCTTTATTCGGCCATTTCGCCACAGTGCAATGCATGCTAAGCCTTGCAACTTTTAAACGACGCTTCTACTTTTTGTCTTCATTGTTGCTATTGTCTGCAAACTGCTGCTCCTTATTGCAGGCAATGTCCTCGTTGGCTGGAGTTGGAGACGAAGGCGATGACCCCGAAGTGGAGTTCCCTGTCCGGCACGGCCGCGATCCTGCTGTCAGAGCTCGACCTGCATTCGCCGATCCGGACCTCTACGAGGAGACGACACCACCGGTGCCGTCTATGGATTCTGCCGTCGGCCAAAGCAAGGACGATAACAACAACGATAAGAGCAACCAGGTCGGTACTAGACGGTATAATATGAAGCCGCATGTATATATATATATATATATGCACACGCACTCGAGGGTTACACATTTGGACAAAAACACAGAGTATACTCGGCACGGTCAAAATTCAATGCATGCCGTTTTGTTCGAAATTAAGTCAGGAACAGACGGGCGTTCCGATCTTCCTCCAGCTCGTCGATGATAGTGGGCTTACTGACGAACACTTCGCTCTTCAAAAAACCCACAAAAATATGTCCAGGGGCGTTAGATCACACGAACGAGGCGGTCATGGAACGTTTGCTTTTTCGGAGATCACACGCCCACCAAACTTTATATATATATATATATATATATATAGTAATGCCCAATGGTGGTTCGGCATCAAGTGGCGGTTATACCGCTCATGGTAATCTTATCACGAATCGCACGACCATCGATTAGGCTTAGGACACCAGAATTTTCCCATGAACCGGGGAAAGTTTATTCTATGAGCGTAATGGCAAACATGTGATAGTATTGTATGTGAAAGCTTAAACATAAGAGGTTACAGGATTTCGATTTTTGCAACCTTTCCTCAACGCAGCTATTTCGCTTCCCTTAGCCAGCGTTGTGCTTCCAAACAAGCCAGTATATTGTCGGTTTGCCAATTGACCACTTCGTTTTCTTGCAATTGCACAGTTTGTAAAGTAATATCTACGCAGAGACACCGATTTAGTAATGTTGCTCTCACTCATAAACAAGACATTTCTGCTCCTCCACTTTATTGGGAAAAGTAATTTTGAACGTGTTTACTGATCCTCTTAAATCTCGCTCATTTGTTTGAGACCCTGTAAATAACACTTTTCATAACCAAAAATCAAAAGTTCCGTCGAGCACGCTCGTGTATCATCGAATCGGCACGGTAAAATATAATGTGCGGTTGAGTTTCAAAGTAGGTGTCAATAGTCTCCTCTGTTTTAGACACCGGCTGGAACGAAGAAAGTCGAAAAAGACTTTGGGGTTTCATACCTTCTTATTGTGGAATTCTATACATTATAATCCAGCATACCTCAAGAGTGCAGATCGAAAGCAGATCGTTTCTGCAGCGGGAGCCGTCATTTAGAACACGACAATTATTAAGTCAAGACTTGATTTGCTAGTTTTTGCAGCTTTCCCCCCTTTGTCAAAATAAAGGTGCATTTTAATGGAATTGTACTTAAAGATGAGAATAGATATATTGTGACCGCAGATCAGCTGTAAACGAACTGCCAAACAGGGATCGGTTCGATGGTTCGGCGAATTGTGGTGTGGTGATTGTGTGATATCGTTCGCAAAATTGCCTCCTACACGTATATACACGAGCATTGCTATGTATTATAATATATATATATATATATATATATATATATATATATATATATATATATATATATATATATATATACATAATTTTGTATTTCATTGCATATCATTTGCGTTTATGCGCACCGATGCAATTCTCTAATCATAGCGATGGCGTCATCGTTGTTGCAGACGAAGACGACCGTCACGGTGAATCGTACCACCGTGGTGAAGATCGAATTTCTCAACTCACCCTTCGTTCCGCTCGTGCTGCGGCTCGACACGCCGCTTAAGCCGACGACCACGTCGAGTGACACAGGCGGTCAAGGCGATTCTACCGGCGGACCGTCGAATTTCGATGCCGCCGAAAACCAGCAAACGGTAAGTCAATGCCGGTAGCCGGGTAATTGGACGACCTACTATACTATGAGTCACGCATGCATCGGATCGAGCTCAAACCTACTTGAACCATTTGTAGGTCTGCGTTTGTCGAATTTTCTTTGAGCGATGCTCATTGAGAATAGATGATAAACCATACCGCTGAGAGTCAGCGGCCATGCTGCCACAAGGACTGTTGGGGAAACCCTAGATATCTTAACATGTCCGGCTCTCGGTGCATTGAAGATATACCTCAGGTTAAGTGCCAAGCCCGTAGGGGACGGAGGATAGTCTAGAATTAAAAACAACCTCCTTAAAAAATGTTTTTAATTCTAGGTCTGCGTTTGACACCAGCAAAACGCAGTTCTGCTCAGAAAGAGAGAAAGCGAGATAGAGGGGGGGCGGAGGGTCGTAAGTCTATACGTGTGAGACTATTAGGCTGGTGTTCGACCTCTTCGATGATTGTATCTGACCAATTTCTCTCTCTCTCTCTCTCTGCTGACTGCTTCTCTTCTGCGTGGAACACAAACGATCAGGCTGGCAACGTTGCAGAGCCAGTGGCGTACGGCGGAGCGGATATGGTGGGGGTCGTCGGCTATGGCACAGGTGATGAACGTCACCCACAAGGTTATCGGCAACAGCCTATCGGCTATCACCAGCGACGCGTGTGGCATTCCGATCGACAACCTGGCGCAGCAATCGGAGCTGGCGCTGCGGGTAGTGACCGCATAAACGACGACGACAACGACGCCAGCCCGAAGCTCGAAGAAGGTGGCACGAGAGGCACGAATGGTCGCCCCGCCGAGCGTCAGGTGTACGCGTCTCAGACGTTCGAGGTGGTCGAGGAGCCGCTCTCGAATGCCGCTGCTGCTGCTGCTGGCGCAGCCGCTGCCGCTCCTCTGCAGCACGTTTCTGACAGCCCTCCGTTAACTGCGTATGGTTATAGCATCCAGCATCATCATCAACAACAGCAGCAACAGCAACAACAACAGCAGCAGCAGCACCATTTCCTTCCTCCACTTCCTCAGCTGACTCAAAACCAGCTCTTCCACCCTCAATACGTCAGTTACTGGCGAAGACGGTGATGGTGAGAGACAATCCAATCAAATATCGGCGACACAACGCAACTAGGTAACCAGGCACCAGGCTACATCATCTTGACTAGCCCATTATGCAGTGCACAGTTGGCGAAGATATCATAGCAGGTAATTGTTTGCAACTAAACATTTCTGACGGTTTCGGGACTAATGTTTCTATCTTCCAAACACTACCGACCAATGTAAGCTGCGTTTATGCAATAAAGGATTGTGGGCTAATCTGCTAGCATGGCGAAGTAACACAGTAAAGTTGTGCTGCTGTCCAATATTAGTGCGGTACATAGTGCGGATATATAAAGAAAAAAAAACTCTTTTAAAAGAACGTGCCATTATTTCGGAAGAAATAACACACCTAAAAGAGGTGCCGTTCCATGAGCTACAAATGCTAGCACATATCGATATATTAACAGAGTAGGAGCAGATAAAATAAAGATATGTGTTCGAGTTTGACGTTAATTTAAACATCGTGTCTTGAGACGGAGGTACTTTAGCTTTAGAGATTGTTATTATAGTAACTATGATATAATGCATGCAATGCAACTTGTATATTTATTCTCATAAGTATTGTTCGTATAAATAAGCGAATGATAAAACTTTGTGTCATTCGTTTTTTAAAACTAATGCTTAGCTGTGAAACGTTTTTAAACTGTAGAAGAAGCAAGGGTTTCCTTAGCAACTCTAAGGAAAGTTGAACTTAACAATGTTTGACATTGGCCTTCGACAACGCAAGCGTATTGATATATTGGGCTACAAAAAAGTGTTTTCGGTTTTGTCCGTAGAGAATCATTAAAAAAACCGAAAACACTTTTTTGTGGACCCAATATTTACTTTTACGGCAGTTATATGACAGATATTCAGGTTATGTAGGTTGAGGAATTACCATGCGTTCCAGTTTAACAAACTCTTAAACCCATCGAATACATGGTAATTAGTAACAAATACTAGCCAAACTACCCGGTGCGCATTCTGCACTTTCCTCCGGACCTCTGAAAATGTACATTTATTCACTTAGCTATAGCATTTACGCAATTTAAAACAAACCTTAACGTGTGGTCTTCCAAAAGCATAATGTATTTGGCTTTAAACGATAAAGTATCGGTCCCTCGTTTTTAGTTTTTACAGAACGTTCCGTTGGTTCGGCATGGATTTGTAACCATATATATGTTGATTCGTTAGGCTTCGTTGCTTTCTGAGAGAAGGGAAGCGAATGAATAAGTGCTGTACGAGCTTGAAAAATATTTCAACGCTGCTGTAGCTTATCCAAACATCTCCACCATCTTCAGGGACGACTCCGTCAACAAGCGAACCTGACAAAATGGTATGACAAGTTCCGTGGTGGAGATCTTAACGTGGATGATAAACAGTATCTGGTCGACCTTCTTTGCAGGAAGAGGGCATTCTGCACTTAAAGATACAACAAAACCCAACAGTTACTTTATTACGGAAGGAGCTGAGGTTGATTAGACGATTTTTGTCAAAACACTCTAAAAACTTGGAGTCACGCTAACAAATTGGAATGCATGCGCGTCTGTACTTCTCTTCTCAGTCGCTACCGCTAAGCTTCGCCGTTTTACGCGATGAAAATTGGGTCTTCTTTGAAAATATACACAGACAAAGAAAATATGCCCAAACGTGTCTGCAACTCGACGGCAGGAAATTAGTCTTTTTTTTATTTAGGCAGCAAGCGACGACATATGAGTAACGCCAACCTTATATAATATGGAATCTGGCGTCCAAAAGTAGGTACAACACTTCTTCGCCTCTAAAAAACGAGGATTTTAATAAAATATAAAGGTTAAATAAACCCAATAAATACACAAAAGTAAAAAAAACAGTTTTTTCACATTTGTGGGTTTGCCTTTAGCAAAAACGGCAGGAAATTTTGCATCAGCCCAATATATGTGTATATATATACTCGTATAAATTTGCGTGCTACACACTATGTGGTGTTATATCTTTATTGTATCACAAAGTTTGTCTTACGGTAGTTGAAGTTTAAATAAAAACCGCTAAGTTATAAGCCTGAACTCTCTAACTTAGAAAAAACGTGTAATTTGATTGGCGTAGTTTTTAGTCAAGGCAAAAACGGCGAGCTGTGAATTGACACTACAGGGGTTCGTCATGCTATCGATGGAGTCGCCTGTGAAAGATAATCAATTCGTTTCAGGCCCGGCCCATCGCATGACATACGTGGTCGGCTACTTTAACTTTAGTAGCAGTTATATTTCGTTTAAACCATTAATTTTGTGTTATTTGACTTGCTCTCTTGTTGCGCGTTGAACTGTAAAGCTATTTCCGTTTCTTTTTAGGCGCTGGACTGAAAGCTTGCGCAGGCTGTGCAATGCCTAACTGTGCACTACTGGTGCGATAACCCTATTGCGATTCCCTATAAAACTACTGCAAAAATAGCATTTCTAAAAAATTATCAGATCGTATGCCAATCTATGTGTTTGAATGACATTCAGCTGGCATGGTAAAAATGTGGAAAGATTAAGTAACCATGAGATAAAGTGACCATCTTGCTGTCATCTTGTTTCTTATGATATTATACGTTGTTGTCGTTTTTCTTTCTTTTTCCCGTTTTTGCTGTTTTTTGTTGTTTTTGTCGTTTCCACTCCGTTTTTTTGTTTCTGACATTATTGTTAGCGTTACGATTAGCAACCTGGTTATGATTGTCATTGGCGTTGTGTCATATGTGTTGTTGCAAATATTGCCAACTTAGATCGTGTAACATAATCCACATCTGCATACACACGCCACCACTATCGTGTATGTCTAACTAAAGTGAGTGGGAAACTCGCTCTCGAGACGCAGCCTTAATCTTTTAGGGAAGAGCGAATCAGCAGTATTGCTAGCAGCCCGGGCTGCTTCATTCCTAGCTAACTTCACACAAAGACCGGATGCTGTATGCAGCGTGGCCACCTACACATCCTGCAAGCGTGTGGTACGCCCGAAGTAACAGCAGCAGCCAATTCATGATGCTGACGCTGTTGTACGGCGGCCTCAATGACCGGTGGCCTTGACCTGTTAACTCGAATCCGACGAGGTAACGTGTCCCTAATGGGATCTCTCTACGTACTGCTACTACAACTACAACTAACCTAACTGTGCTAACTATCTGCACAAACCTACGGCAGGCTGGGAGACCCGCCGGTACTGGACTCTGTTGAGTGAGCGCTAACCCGTCGTCTGCGCCGGAACACTGTTCAGCGACTGGACCCAACGTCCGGAACCATATTTCGCGACTTGACACTGTCGTCGTTCACACGTGAACCATACAAACATCCAATCAAACATTTATATAATTATCCTACACCGGCAGGGCGTTAAAAAAAGTATATATATATATATATATATATATATATATAAATTAACCTGCATTGACAGAGCAAATACTTATAAAATCGTTTTGTTGACTACATGTCGGCACATTTGTAGGTACAATTGGTCGTGTAGTTTTGAAACTTTAGAAATAAAAACGACTGAGCATTAGTATATTTTAGAGTGGTATATACAAAAAAGATGCATTACTACTTTATTTTAGCTATCTTATAGAATTCGCGATAGGCTCTCTATTAACGCACGCACAAATGGTTGGAATAAGTAGTTTGTACATGTGTGTACAATTAAATTACAGCCTATTAAACATTTTGAGAGTGCAAGGTAAACAAAAACTGCGTCGTTGGAAAATAAGTAACGTTGAGATACCAAACTAGGAGACATCAGGTTTTTGCGGTATCTGTGTTAGCCGGCGGCAGAATGTATGCACATGCTGCATAGATAATTGACAGCTCATGGGCGTCAGCCAGCAAGTGAAAGCGGCAAACCGTCGTCACATTGGCACTGGTCAAAATGTGCCACGAGTTCAACGTCCGCGCAGTAAAAACAGCCGTTTTACCGGGCCGAACACCTTAGAGACTGCTACTATTCACGCAAAGTCTGGTCCTGTGGTCAGCTGATCGAGGCGCCCATGATTAGTTCACTTGCCGAACGTGTCACTTTCCCTCCCTCGCAGTTTCCCTTTCACCTATAAAATTTAAAATATATATACAATTATATATATATATATATATATATATATATATATATATATATATATATATATATATATATATATATATTGTTTAGAACTGTTTAGACTTCTGCACGTCATGTCGACGTAGTAGAAGTTGTCGTTGTTGTTAGTGTTATGATTCGAGTTGATTGGATTCATATGGGACAAACATTTACCCCCTGGCGTACAGTCGCCCGCCTGCAGGGGCTGTCAGTGTTGGCATTTTCGAAGCGCACTGAAGTGTTGTAGTAGCCAAGGACAGAAAGTCGCGTTTTCACATATATGTATGTAGATATAGTGTACATATTGATGAATGCCGCGCATTCCTACGGCAGGGCAAGCAAGTGTACTTGTGGTCCTCAGCTGAAGTGAACTGATAATGGCAGTGCATTGACTTTATGTGGTTCCGCTTCCATGATGACGAGCCGAATATGAATTACGTTGTACGTAGTTTCAACTTCGCTGCCGCTCTCGGATGTGTGACAATCTGTTGTTCTCGTTTTTGACGATCTGTGACCGGTGGCACCCCTCTAAACCACAGCCCAGGCAGTTCGCAACCTGTCGAAGCCCAACTACACTCTTCCGATATATGTAAGTACGATTCTTTGACGTTCTATAGAAATTCGCCTTCTTCTATAAAAAATAACACAAACTATCTTGTGCATAATCTATTTGAGCGAAATAAGTATGATTGAGTAATTTATCATTGACCTTAAAATGTTTATAATTACGCATTTTCAACAATTGTAACAACTACTTGGCCAATTGTTAGTATGTGTACATGTGTATATATTTATAGACAGGAATTGTCGCGCCTGTCTATAAATATATACACATGTGCACATACTAACAATATAAATACTTCAACACAAATTTTTATAAATGGTAAGGACGTTAGGGATGATAAGACTGGGCACGACCTGAGCAATTGTAGTAGCTTTGCAGTTTGCCCCTGTTAGCCTGTGTAGATCGCCCCCAAACTATAATCACCTTGATTGATTAATTTATTGTTCGCTTGGCATGTATACCTAAATACACATGTCACCCTTTTATATCAGGGACGCTTGGAGCGGCAGCATATATATTACCTACGCATCCATATAATCCATGTCCACTTCAATACCTACTCAGAATTTGCTTTCCATTGTGACAACCTCTTCTTTGTATTTGTGCTCTTAAGCAGCTAATTGGGATTCTTCGGCAGATGAATGCCAGTAGGAACGCCCATAGCCATGAATCCGGGCGCTTTGTTTTAGCAAAGTGGATAAGAAGGATAGAGTTGCATCATTAGCGGTACACATCTAACCACAGGACAATCATATGTAATTTGTTGTAAATAGCATGCCTTACAGTGATACAGAAACAATACTTAGTCCTGAAAGTTAGTAGACGCACGGTGTTCATGTGTCGATATAAGCAATAGAGATGTCCTGCAACTATGATGTCATACCACAGAGTGACGGGTCCTTACGCCTGGAACAGACGGCCGTCGTGCAGATTCAAGCGCAGTAGTTTTTCTTTGCATCTGATCATCTACCCCCAGATATTGGATTTGATACCGTACTAAAAAACGTATGTTCATTCTTTTTTGGTCGTTGTCCTCCCGTGTGTTACCACAAGATAAGCAGCACTTGTTTCTACAGACTACAAGAAGTGCTTTATTATATATGTAAAATGTTTCATTCCAATCAGATACTGAATCTTGTCGACCATTCTTTCCTTTTCCGATCGCTCAAGTTGTTTCATTTCCTCCGAAAAACCCAGAATTTGGGCAATGGCGAAGTCATATCTTTCCGTAGTGCGTCACCCATTTTACTGCTTTTATTCTGCAGGTAGTTCCCTTTCTCTGTAACACAATCTCGGGTGATGCCGGACGAGATATAATTAATCGAAAGCTAAAAGAATATATGCTTCGGCTAAACTTAGGTGAAGCGTCATGTCTAGTTTCGAGTTCAACATACAAATTAGACTAAAAATGTCTTTCTGGGAGTGTCAACCTAGAATTCCGCGGTAGCAATTGCGTTCATCCCAGATATCCGAAACGGAGTTCGTCCAATTATTAACCTTGTCATTAATATTAGACTACTGTTTCTAGCTAGACTAAAAGCTAGTCAACCTAAAACGATTATCAAGAATACCCGTTTTAGGGCGAGATTTATTTGAGGTTTTTGTGCGGCATTACCGATAGTAATGCACCATCTCTTTTTATTGAAACACCTGTGCTCCCCGTTATTTTTTTCGATTATGGTCGATTTTTTAGTCCACTCCGGCATTTACCTTGTTTAATTCGGGAACCATGAAAACCAATGACCGGTCTGGGTCTCGAACCCAGGCCTCTCGAATGCAAGGCAAAGGCTTTTGCCACTAAGCCGTCTTGCTCGGTTTGGCAACCTTTGTGAGAACGTTTCAATTTCACCAATGCCCTGTCTGCCTGTCTTGCGACAGCCGAACGAATTGTTGCTGGACCTGTCAATATGTTCTCAGCCTGGATATAAATACACCGTGGCAAACAGTCTCTAGGGAAATTTAGCAATTTTAAGGTTCATTTTCGCTGTCGTTTCTTTCTCTCCTCTCACCCTTACTTTGTCTGCATTCTTCTGTCTGTCAGTCTCCCTAAACCCGCTCGTTTCATTCATACATATTGCGCAGACTTCGGGGGTCCATCAAACGGTAAGGCAGCGGCCCTCGTCGAGATCCCCGTTATTGGGCGTTTTAACAAAGACGGATAAGGCCTCCCAGGTGAGGGGGGTTGGTGAGGCTCTTGAATGTACATTTGTGATACAGGCTTGAGAGATACTTGATAAATAAGCTAATGTTCTTTCATCTCGCCTAATGAATAATGCGTAATCGTTTTGTTTGCAACAAAGCCGTGCAGAAGTGTAAGGTTCGGATAGGTTTCGGGCGTCATATCGACGCTAGACTGTTTCATTGACGAGACTAAAGGTGCGGAATATTTCATCAGGCGTAGTCCTGGGGTACTTGTCTGAGACCGCACAAAGGATGAGTTACCTCAGATCTAACAAGCATTGTCAGGTCAAATGGTAGCACTTAGCCAGTAAATTAGGTTAAGAGCTTGTTTTGCCGCTAAGCCAAAGCTGTAAGTTTGGAAACGCAGCCTCGATATGTATCTAGCGACATATACCTCGCCGAGGCAACCCTTTCCAGGTCTTGCAAGATCGGATATTAATAAAAAAAAAAAATATATATATATATATATATATATATATATATATATATTTGTTTTTTTAGTCATTCCATTTATATATATTTTTCTATATATATATATATAAATATATATATATATATATATATATATATATATATATATATATATATATAAACAATTAGCTGGTACACCTAGTCAGAGTTCCTCTCACCGAGGTTGCACTTCCCCGAGTATTTGCATTTTGTTGCTGTAAATACTCGTTTTACCTCTTATCTCTTCCCGACATGTTTGAGTAGTTTCTTCACAAGCAACCCAGCCCCATCTCTCTTAATGTGTCAAACGCAAGGGGTGAGAACGCTATTGCGTGTCTAGGGCGGGCTGTGCCTGTACTGACCAGTCAAGAGGCTAAAGAGTTGGTCGCGGTCGCATCCTACACCAGCATTTGGTCCCGCTCAAGGGGGTCAGGGTCATGCCATTAGGCTTCTTCCCATCGGCTCTAGCTAAACCGGGAGGCTCCAAAACAAACGGGTAGCCTGCCGATAATAGCCCTTTGTTAGCGGCGTGGTCTAGGGGACTAGTGCGCTAGTCATGGTTGTTGTCTACCGGGGTGTCACCGGTTCGATATATGTTGTTGATCGAATTTTCCTTTTTCTTCGAAATTTCTTTCAAGCTCATTGAGAATAGATGATAAACCATACCGCTGAGAGTCAACGGCCATGCTGCCACAAGAACTGCTGGGGAATGTCTAGATATCTTAACATGTCCGGCCCTCGGTGCATTGAAGATATGCCTCAGGTCAAGTTCCAAGCCCGTAGGAGACGAAGGATAGTCTAGTCAAGTAGCCCTCTGTTGAAGGTCTCTTTTACTGATCAGTAGCGTGCATTTCTTCTTGAACTCTGGAAAAAGGGGATCCATAGGGACCTAGGGAGTCGACTTCGTCTTCACATCTGCACTGGTGAGAGGCGACTAGCTCTGCTCCCAACGTTAGCCGGGAGCTCGCGACCGCCGAGGTCCAGAATAGACTCAACGCTGCTGGTCGCCGAATGCGAGGGGGCAATCTGTGATGCGACTAAACGGGAAACTGCCTCACGGAGGCCCAGTCCACCTCTGGCTACCAATAAGGAGGCCTAAACCTGGGGGTAGTTTTGCCGCCGCGGGTTAGGTATAGATTGCAGTGCGAGGTTTAGCTTCAAGTTAAATGGCTCTTAGTAGGCCCAAAAAGGCTAAGTTGATTGCCCTGAACAGGTAGTTCAGCCTCGACGCGCAGAAGCATAAATGTAGAAGGTACAAGCCCGGTGAACACCTAGCTAGAAAAGATGACGCGAGAACAGGGGCATCTTAAGGAGATCCGGGTCGTCGCCTGTTACGCGGCAATTCGGAAGTATATTCTAGACGGAGGAGATGTCAGCTGTGCCGGATCCTATGATATGAACTTAACTTAATTGCGTTCAGCTCCAAACCAGTGCATGTAGGGAAACTCAACAGCCTCTCTAACTCCTCGCAGACCATGCTGATATGACCTCCGACGACACCGTCGAATACCAAAGGTTAGGTGGACTCTTGAACGAGTTGACTAAATCTTAAACGGCAAGACAAAACAGTGGGAGGGCCAGGGGTTTTCCTGTTGAACCCCTACAGCGAAGATGAGCTGTGACGAGAGTAAGATCAAATTTAATGGACCAGTGTAAGCCAATTTGACTTGGCCATAATTGTCCGAGGCCCCATCTCCAAGCACTCTTAACAAGTAGCCGCTCCTGACGACGTTAAACGCGTTCTTAAAGTCGATTTCGACTAAGGCGGAATGATCGAGCCGCCAGTCTATGAACGCCTTTGTAGCGCAAGCCATTATTTCAGCGCCTGCTTAGTAGAGGCACTCAATTGTTGAGGCCAACAGCTAAGTTAATAACAACCCTAG
Source organism: Dermanyssus gallinae (assembly GCA_003439945.1). Taxonomy (NCBI): domain Eukaryota; kingdom Metazoa; phylum Arthropoda; class Arachnida; order Mesostigmata; family Dermanyssidae; genus Dermanyssus; species Dermanyssus gallinae. The sequence continues at coordinate 106,550 of QVRM01003634.1, forward strand.
AGCCCCTCACTGCCATCTTTTCCGCGACCTGAAAGTCCTGCAGGAGAGGTTCCTGGCACGTCCCCGTCCGATAGTCGCGCCGATACGGCCCGCGTGATCGATCGATTCCACTCAGCGCCAGCGTCTAACTCATTTGCAGTAAGCCAAATGGCCAAATTCGTGAGCCAAACGCCTCGTCGAAACTCCACCAAAATTCGAGTGACCTTCACCAAATAAGGTGCATACCTGCAGCATATCGGTAACCTCAACACGACGAGCGAAAGAGAATAGCTCAAGACAGACAGCGTCGTCATTGTTGTCAGGGAAACTCTTGAGCACACATCTGACAGGGCGTCAGCTACCGATTACCTGAACACCTTGGAGAGAATGCGTACCAGCCTCCCACATTTAATGATGGCCTAGATGTGCTTCGTAAAGTCTAGATGAGACTTGTTCGTGCTCTAGGTTATGGATGGTATGATGTTTGCGCCCGCATGTCTAGCGAGTCCTGCCTGGCCGCATAGCGACTACACTGGGCCCAAGGAGAAAAGTGCAAAGAGTCAGTACAGGCGGCCACGCGTTTCTGATTGACTTTACCAACAAATCAAACTTGTGTTTATTTTTACATAGTTGTGTCTTTATTATTTACTCATGCTATCGAAAGGTGGCTCCAAATGGCTCCACTCGAAAGGTGGCTAACAAATGTGGATTTTAGTAGGTAGTATATATATATATATATATATATATATATTTTTTTTTTTTTTATATATATATATATATATACAGGGTCTTTCAGGGAGTATTGTACTTCTTTCGAGGTTTGATAGAGCTCGGCAAGAAAATAATTTTTCCCAATGAAGGTAGGACGCGGAGACGTCTTATTTAGGAGAGAGAGTGAAGTTTATAAAAGTAGTTATTCAGCTTTTTTTCTCCTACCTAGTTGTGCGAAATCTAGGTTTGCGGGAGAACCAGTCAACGCATAAAGGGACCGATTACACCGGCGTGTTCGGAGGAAAATTCTGCACAACGGAAAACACTTCACTAGCTTGCGTAGCAAAAAGCGAATACCCAGATTAAGGAAAGTTATAAAAAGTCGATATTTTACGCGTTTCCATGAAAAATCGTACAATTGTTCCATTAAGACCACTCTTACGCAATAGCAAATTTAATGCCCATCATTTTCGTACCAAGTTGATGGTGCTGCGTTACGTAGATGTCAAGAAACTAAGCGTTTTCGACAGTCATAGTTGTTATGTTTTACGTGCAAGTTTTTTTATTATTTTCTTGCCGAGCTCTGTCAAACCTCGAGAGAAGTACAATACTCCCTGAATGACCCTGTATATATATATATATATATATAAGTATTTACATGTAGCCAGATACCATGTCTGACTTTGTTTAGTTTAAAATTTGAACGATAAAAACGGCGAGATTTGGCCAATCTGACAATTAAAGTGTGTTCTTGTTCTCAGTTCCAGCGGATAATTACCTGGGCAATCCAAGTAGCGACATTTGGTAGTTGTAATTGGACATATGATAATGTACGCAGATGATTAAGTTTTGTTTAATTGCAACCGTGGTTACGTTCAATACTACTCAAGTGTTTACGTTTAGCAATACGCAATGAATATGTTCGCGATGCAGGACTTCTGGTTATTCAGATAACAAAAACAGACACAATGAAATATTGAAGAGGTGGTCGTTTCGAAGCTACAGATAAACCTTGTAAACAAACTCACTCAATTAATCATGGCGTTATCACATTGTTTATTTTGCAATAACTTCGCGTTTCAAGATATTACATATCATCATCAGCAATCATACCGTTATCGACAACCGGTAAAACGTTTTGCCATAATGTCGAGAAAAGAGCAATAATGGCTTCGATGGGCACAATTGAGAAACCACAGTCTGAATATGAAGCTGGCCCAACAGCATTACATGGCATATAAGTCATTTGGGAAACGTTCACGGCCGGAAACATGCAAGTATCAGAACGTGTTAAGGCAGCATATCTGAAGCAAGCAATGGATTTACTTTCTTTCGCAAAAAAAAAACAGTTTTGTATACCTCCTTGCCGGTGTACAACTATTATAAAGGGCCTTCAGAAAAATGACAAACTCAGCCGAAGAGACACGTGCTAACAAATTGTAAAACAATACGAAGCAAAAAATTGAAAGCATAGTCCAACGCTTCTTCCATACGAGGCCGTGGCCTCAAACTAATGGCAAAATATCTCCGGGACAAATCGACAAATAATTGTACAATTTGTCTTGCATGGATTTCCGGTGGCGTGTCAAATCAATGGCTTTCACGCGACAAATGAAACTTTGTATTTGCAGAAATTGTGATGATCAATGTAACAAATATCACGTTCAGCAATGGTTAAATTTTGCACCACGAGCTCTTTTAGTACATATATCCCAAAGTAAGTAATCCCAGCCTCCCAAAGTATAAATATAAATATAAATATAAATATAAATATAAATATAAATATAAATATAAATATAATATAAATATAAATATAAATATAAATATAATATAATATAAATATAAATATAAATATAAATATAAATATAAATATAAATATAAATATATATATATATATATATATATATATATATATACAGGGTGTTCTTATTTGTGTGTCCAAAACGCTAGGGTATGGTCAAACTCGGTGAGAAAATCATTTTTGCCAATGGGTGGAAGCCGGGAAAACGTTTTGTTTAGGAGTGAGGATGAAATTTATAAAAGCAGTTATTTTGTCTTTTTTCTCCTACATAGTTGTGCAAAATCAACGTTTGCGGATCATACCGGCGTGTTTGGCGGAAAATTCTGCACTAATAAAGTATACATTACTAGCTTGCGTAGCAAAAAGCGAATAGCCAGATTAAGGAAAGTCATAAAAAGTCAAAATGTTACGTTAACGCTTTTTTGTGCAACATCGTAATTTTTTCCATTACGACCAGAAATGCACGTCCAAAAGACTACTCTCAGGCAATAGCAGATTTAATGCCCACTACATTCGTACCAAAGTGATGGTGCTGCGTTACGTATTTGGCAAGTAACTAAGCTTTTTCGACAGTCATATCGAAAGCGAAGGCATGCATACTTGCGGTTAGGTACATAAAAAGGTAAAGTTAGGTACATATTTTGAGGTTTGGTAGAACTCAGCAAGAGAATAATTTTATCTAATGGAAAGAGGGGGCGGAAACGTCTTGGCAAAATGCTACGGTTCTGGACGTGAAAACTTCAACGTGAAACATAACAACTATGACTGTCGAAAAAGCTTAGTCACTTGGCAAATACGTAACGCAGCACCATCACTTTGGTACGAATGTAGTGGGCATTAAATCTGCTATTGCCTGAGAGTAGTCTTTTGAACGTGCATTTTTGGTCGTAATAGAAATAATTACGACGTTGCACAAAAAAGCGTTAACGTAACATTTTGACTTTTTATGACTTTCCTTAATCTGGCTATTCGCTTTTTGCTACGCAAGCTAGTAATGTTTACTTTATTGTGTATTGAATTTTCCGCCAAACACGCCGGTATGATCGGTTCCTTTGTGCGTTGACTGGTTCTCCCGCAAACGTAGATTTTGCACAACTATGTAGGAGAAGAAAGACAAAATAACTGTTTTTATAAATTTCATCCTCACTCCTAAACAAAACGTTTTCCCGGCTTCCACCCATTGGCAAAAATGATTTTCTCACCGAGTTTGACCATACCCTAGCGTTTTGGACACACAAATAAGAACACCCTGTATATATATATATATATATATATATATGTGTATAAGATATACAATTGTGATGTAAGAACATGTGCACAGCCCGCTTGGGGCATAACTCAAAGCATTAGGTCCAGGCTAGGGCTGGTCCACCTAGCCAGGGTACCTCTAATCGAGGCGGCATTCCCTCTTTGAACGTTTAATGACAGACGTTGCAGTAAGTATTCGCCCGCCCTCTTGTCTCCTGTAGCGAGTACCAATCTTTTTCCGACATCATTAAGCAGTTTCTTCGTGAGCAGCCCAGCCCCCCCCAAGGTCTCAAACGCAAGGGGTGAGAACAAGTGTGGGTAAGAGACGCCTGAATACTTTCTGCACTTGGCTGCTTCCGCTAGGGCTACCGCGTGTCCAGGGCGAGCTGCGCCCGCACCGACCATTGAAGGGGCTAAAGAGTCGGTTACGGTTGCATCCCACACCAGCATTTGGCCCTGCTCAAAGGGAGTCAAAGTCATGCCATCAGGTCTCTTTCCATCGTCTCGGACTAAACCAGGGGGCTCCAAGATGCATGGGTACCCTGCCGATCGCAGCGCTCTGCTAAACGTTTCGTTCAAGGCCGAGTGGCGTGCAATTCTGCCTGAACTCTGGGGACAGGAAAGCCCATGGTGGCCTAGGGAGTCGACCTCGTCACCGCATTTGCAGTGGTGTGGAGAGACTAGCTCTGCTCCTAACCTCAAACCGACAAGTATTCGTGTAGACTCATCATCTAGGAGGGTACCCAGCTGAGGGCTTGGGAGGGCGTGCAGCCATGCACCTGCACCGGGCGAGGAGACTGCATGTAGCCTCGCTTTGCTAGCGGCCGTGGTTGTTCGTTCCCATAGGCCGCTCAAACGACCGTCATTTGCCAGCTCTGACCACGCGCGCTGAAGAGAAGGAGTCTCTGGTTGAGACCCGCAGAATGCAATGGCGTCGTCCTGGATCTGTTCAAGCGTGGCCTTGAAGTTCGCAACCGCCTGGGGGTCCAGAATAGACTCAACGCCACTAGTCGCCGAATGCAGGGAGGCGATGTGTGCTGCGACTGAAAGCGAATTTGCTTCAGGCAAGCCCAGTCCACCTTTGGCTACGGGTAAGAAGGCCTGAACTAGGGAATCGTCTTGCAACTTCAAGTTGAGTATAGATTCCAGCGCACAACACATCTTCGCGTTAATTTCCTCCAAAAGATCCGGGAAGGCTGAAGTATTGACTCCCCTGAACAGGTAGTTCAGCCTCGACGCGGAGAAGCATGAACGCAGAAGGTACAGCCCCCGGTGAGCACCCAGCTGGGGAAGACGGTTGAGACCAATCTCGAGCTTTTCTCTCCCGCGTTCGATAGTCGGTCCAAGTTGGCGAGAAAACAGGGGTACGCCAAGTAGATCCAGGTTATCGTCTGTTACGCGGCAGCCTGGAAGTAGATTCTGTATTTCGGAGATATCAGCTGTATCTGAGCCGATTATGTGAACCTCACACTTGATTGGGTTCAGCTCCAGACCGCTGCATATATATATATATATATATATATATATATTACCGAGTATGGCGTGCAATAAATGAAATAAAAAACCTATTATTTTTTTTTGTTTCATTTATTAGCGAGAGGAGAATAGCGTGGATATATATATATATATATATATATATATATATATATATATATATATAAGGAAAACAATATATATACATATATATATATATATATATATATGATGTAGAGAAGCAGAGACTTCGCCCATAAAGACGCACAGACACAGCAAAAACACTCGGGTGAGTGCCAGAGATTAAAAAAATGTATATATATATATATATATATATATATTAATAGCAGTCGGCAAACTGATTTACTCAAGCGAAAAAGCTCTCTACTTCCGGCACATGATATCGGCGAGCTTGTTGCACTCCTCGTGAAACTCAACCAAAGTCACTACAAAAACAGCAGACGCTGACGCCGGCGCCATAGCCTAGCCACGTATAAATTTCCACGTTGCCCTGTGACGAGCCGTTTTTGCACGGCTAACGCATATTTCATCTTTACGAGACTAAAGGCCTAGTGCCACTGCTACTGTGGATATTACCAGTACTACTGCTCTCCTAAAATAAAGGCTAAGAACAAGTACATATATGTCTCGGCGGGTCTTTCTCTCCACTAAACACAACAACAACGACAACAGTGGGTCGAGCCAATGGGAGCTCATGGCTGTGTCAACTGCCCATGTCTTCCAAGCTATTGCTCCAAGGAAACATGCAACAGGGAGCAGCGATAAGGACAATGAGCGGAACTAATTCTGCCAAGGTGAACACGCATAACCTAAATCACGTGGCCGGAAATTGGCACACATATGAAAACAAAAACAACGCACACATTAAAAAAAAAAAAAAATATATATATATATATATATATATATATATATATATATTTACGTATACGTGTCCAAACGCTACGGATTCGACGGCTGCACATTGAGCAAAAAGCACATATTGCAATGTATTGGTCTTTCAGCTAAGAACCTAATGATCGAGCCAAAGCAGTAAGTTTTAAATAAAAAAAAACAATAATGTTCACACATTTGCCAACAGCAACAACCGTCTCTGTTATTCTATCCTGTAAACTTGTTATAATTTCCGGTATACTTCAAAAACAACAACAGAGAAACAAGTTTTTTTTCCGGACACGGCCACCCTGTCACACGATCTAATTCATTTGGCATCGCAGTTCTTTCCCAGATCACGCTTGCTGAGACTTTGGGTGTTCATGTTGGTTGTTGAGTTATTACAATCTAGCCGTTTACTCATTGGGATGCCAGATGGATTTATTTGATTGCCTTAGCGTTGGTTTTCTTCTGTTAGACTTGTAGAAAAAGCCGTGTAAGCGGTGCTATATTTAGAATAGCACAACCGCTATGAACTATGTTTTTGGTTTTACACACTTTTAGGACGTTAGGTCGCCTGCCTATTGAGCTGCTGAGCTATCTGCGTGGCTGAAAATAATAGACAACGCATTTGACTAGCCTGTTTGCTCGCAATTACATCTGCTGAAGTGCTCGGTCAGGTAGCTCAATGTGCTCGTTTTTTTGTGACTGTTAAAAACGCAAAAAAAAACAATTGATGTACTAAACTTTTACTTTACCTAAGATATGTTACTTGTTTCAATAGCCGTGAAAACGGATTCTAAAATCCGAGAAACTATATCATCATAATTAGTGCCGTTTGGGAGAAAAAACCTACACTTAGATGTAGAAGTCTCTATAGTCTCTCTCTTTATATATATATATATATATATATATACATTAATTTCTATAGTACGCGTATCAAAACAAGTGGCAACTAAACTCACCTGGAATTGTCAACGCGTCAAAGATGAGATGTGGCAAGCTCTTGCGACGCACAACCTGCCCGCATCTTAATGATACCTTTGGAATTAAATCCAAACAGTAGCTTACCAATTTTCATAGAGCACATTTACAGCTCTACTAAAACCAGGTCGTGTTGTATTGTTCAAAAAACGCATGGAAGGCTCCGCTCGTATTCCGCTCAGCTAGCAATTATCCATGTTGTAGCTTAATTTTATTCTGCCGAGGGAAGCTATTTATGGTTGTCGTACTCACCAAAACGAAAAGGCCGTGCCGATCTTACAACTTTTCCGTATTTACAACGCCCGATTTGCTGAACGCACGTTTCTTTATATGTAAACACGTGAAGGCGTTCAAAATGACACTTTTACTAGCATCCGGTATTTTAGAATGAGATAGAAGCTCCTCTATTTACGAACGAAGGGGTAACGAAAGACGCTGATTGCAGGCAAAACTAGCGCAGTCCCCTTGTTGTGCATATCCCTGGCTACGCGCCAAGCGTGCAACTTGTTATTGATGTTTTCCGTTCTTGCAACGCGTCTAGGCACAAACGATATTTTACTGCTTAATTTACTATTTGGTTGAGATGTTTAACACTCGGTGGTGGGATATATAGAGTTTCGTATCGAAAACAACAATTGTGTACATCAGCGAAGAGACGCAGCTCCATTGGGGCACGCCGGACTGTGCCAGTCCCGATTTCATATACATGATTTGGTTGTTTAATACATTATTTGGCCAAGGTGTTTAACAGTCGATCATATATAGTTTTATATTTAAAACAAACATTATGTGCACAAACGGAGAGGCGCAGCTCCCCTGCGGTGGTATGAAAAATTTCATATCTTAAACAAAAATTATATATATAAATCGGAGAGATGAAGGTGCGTGGGCCGCTTAAGGCATCCCTTGACTTGACTCGGAAAGACCGTTTGCGCAACTGCTCTGCAAACTGTTTGTGAGACCAATAATGGTTGATATAGCTAGATGCTAAATGTATTTGTTACGAGTATATATACCAAGAATTGCAGAAACGACTCAGACTCAAAATGCAGTTTACGACCCTGAATGACCCCATCAAGAATGAGTTGATTGGCTCGGATGTTCGAGCAAGATGCGGTAAATTGTCGGAGTGTCTCGCGGAAAAGATATTTGCACGCACTACAACTATGAATACTGTACCGGAGCGGTCGTGACCTCTTCGCCTTTTCACAGTAATATTATGCGAACTTGGGGTCATTAAACAGTCATCGCTACCCTCCAAAAACTAAAACATTGATAACATTATATGCCAAGATTGCCTAAGACAAGGCAATCAAGAGCAATTAAAAAGAGTTAATTAGCTTGCTTTCTTCAAACTGGAAGTCTTCGCGGCAGTAACTTTAGAAGCTTCTTCTTCAAAAATCGATTGTATCAACATTCGTGGATTAGCCTGGAGTTTTGTCGTAAAAAATTGTTTTAAAAATGTTTTTATTGTTTAATTGTTGGGCTAGGTCTTGATGGTAAATATTATGTCTAACTTAAACAACGAAAAGCTTTACGTTTAGGAGAAGTATAAATTAAGTGTAATTTCATATAATTGTGCACAGCTTCCTGACCGACCATAAACAAAACACACGTTTTTTAAATAAATAATTTGTTGCACATTACGAACTTTAAAAATATCTGCCAGTAATTCAATACGTAACCAGAATTTTCGCAAGATGGCGCCGCAGTGATATAGAATAGAATATATTGTAGTTTATGCGCAGGAAGGAACACTTTTCGCATTATCACGTTTATTGTTTTAGACAAAAGCGATGCATTGATAGTCTGTAGGCAATGCATCGATGCAAACGAAACTGTTAATATCGGTGTGCAAAAAGTTACCGTGCACCATAGCAATGCTCTGTAGTTTGTTGTTGTTTTATTGCTGGTTTTGTTCCTATTGGAGTTGCTTGTCTTGCCATTTTCTGACTCACATTTCCCACAACCGCAGTGGCAAAATTGCATGAACTAGAACTTGAAATGACGCCCATCCACTCTATTCTCCCTGGGCTTTTGTAGCTTTTCTTTTTTTCTAAACTTTAAATCTGGAATCAGAGAAATAAACAAGCTCATGCGATAAGAAGGCGTTACAGCTGTGAATATGTATTTTAAAGGGCTCGAGATTTTCTACGGTCGTATGTACAGCTATACAAGTCTTCGCGTATGCTACATGTACACATATATATATATATATATATATATATATATAAACGTTGGTTGAATATGTATCCGGAACTATTAAAAAGCAATGACATCGATTACACCCCTATCGCCGCATATATAGAAGCCGAACGGCCTGACACGGGTTGACGCGTGGTGTTACACGCCCGTGTTCATGACTGCTGCGCGCATATCGTCTTCTGTAGCGCAGTCGACAATACAACAACAGCAATAACAACAACAACAACAACAGTAACAGCAACAACAACAAGAACAACTACAACAACAACAACTGCAACAACAACTACAACAACAACAGTAACAGCAACAACAACAACTACAACAACAACAGTAACAGCAACAACAACAACTACAACAGTAACAGCAACAACAACAACTACAACAGTAACAGCAACAACAACAACTACTACTACTACAACAACTTGTTGACGACAATAAAGACAAAGAAAATGAACACGATAACGAATAGATCCGAAACAACGGACGTGAGTGGCCCGCTCGCACTCTGCATGCATAATGACGTCGACTTCGGATGAACTTCGGATGCATCTCTAGCTTAGCTAGACTCGACCGTGACGTTGTCGCACTGGTCGCCCTGGTCGCGTTTACGCCGTTCGACTAGCTTCATGGTGAGCACGCGTACTGAAAACGGAGGAACGCCAACGTACGCTATTATCGTGTTTCGCACTTTTCGACCTCGTATTTTTCGGCGTCTAATCTGCACCAAATTACCAATATCTAGTGTATGCCAATATCCATCTATACGGCGTGCACAAGTGTACGCGCCAACGGGCGAGCTAGCAAGTAGACCACAGAACTCGATAGCGCCCATAGCCGCATTGAACAGTAACAATGCTTTCGCGTGGCACAGGTGGTCACAGTCAGCAGAGGTGAATACATTGTGTATATATATACATTTATATATATATATATATAAATATATATATATATATATATATATATATATATATATATATATTCTCTGTTGGTGCAGAACCGTTTTCGGTTCACGAACGATTGGCACCGCGCTTATGTCGGTCGGTCGGAGATAGCCGATGCCAACACGATGCATTTCTTAACAAATCTCCCTTCTTTACTCGTATCAATATCAGAGATAAAGTTGGTTGCTTTTCCCGGTTAGTGCTGCTGCTGCTACTGCTGCTGATATCGTTGGTGCTGCACTGGTTATTGTTGCCTCTGTTGTTGCGGTTGTTGTTGTTGTTTTTATTGCTGTTTTTTTTGTTCCTGTTGGTGTTGTTTTTATTGCCGTTTTTTTGTTCCTGTTGGTGTTGTTTTTGTTGTTGCTCGTAGAGTTATTGCTTTTTGTCATTTAATGTTTTTTGCTGATGATGTTGTTGTTTTTGCTGCTATTAGAGTTATTGGTTTTGTCATTTGATGTTTGTTGGCATTCACCAGCCAGTTTCAACCGTTTTACCTTTATTATTGTTGCTTTTCTTTCCTTTTGTTTACCAGAACAAAATGTTTTATCGTTGATGTTGGTGTTGCTGCTGCGCGCTATTGGGGACATTGTGACCACCGTCATCATCCTTCTCCTCGCTTCTGGTTAGATCATACTGATATTATTATTATTATTATTATTATTATTATTATTATTATTATTATTATTATTATTATTATTATTATTATTATTATCATCGTCTTTGCCCTGGTTTTCGAAGTCGGTTTGCTCGTCGCTAACATTGTTGTTATTATTGTCGTGTTGTTTTATTGTTGTTATTGTTGTCGTCAACAACCACGACAGCAACAACGCCAACAACAACAACAAATTCAAATGTTCATGCTCTCGTTGATCGTTCTCGTTCTTCTTTGACGTCCACTATGTAGGAAAAGACCATATATATATATATATATATATATATATATATATATATATATATATATATATATATATATATATATATATATATATATATATATACATATAAATATACACATATACATATATATATATATATATGTATATATATATACACATATACATATATATATATATACATATATATATATATATATACATATATATATATAGTAGTTGTCGTCGTTGTACTCGTCGCCGCCGCCGTCGTCGTCGTCGCACTGTTGTAAAATATTGACGTCAGTTTTATTAGGCGGGTGCACGTCTTCCTCCCGTTCGGTCGAGCGTGCCGCTTCGCGCCGCCTGCTGCTGATGCTGCTGTCGCTGCTGTCGCTATGGCTTGTTGTTCTTCATCGTCGTCGTCTTCGTCGTCGTGGTTTTTCTTATGCACGCCGGGCGTCGACGGCAGGCGACTTCTGCGTCTGCCCATTCGCCTGGCTGGCTGGCTGGCTAGCTGGCTGGCAGATTCGCTGGTTGGTTGGCTTCTGCGACCCGACTTCAGAAGTGCTGAAGATACTCAGCAGCGCTGCGCGAGCAGCATACTAGAGGCAGGCAAACAGCCCGGCTACGTATACGCGCACACATACGCTCATGTCCTTAGCCACATTTGGTGGCCACAGTGGCTACAGCGGCCGCCGCCACCACCGCCGCGGTGACCGACCTGGTGGTAGTGAGTGGCTATAGTAAAGCCGCCACTTCGGCTTGCTGGAGAGTTACGTACGTACGCCGGTCAACATCAGGAGTCAGACACTAGAACAAACACAGATGGACCAGAACGGCCAAACGACCGCCACAACAACAACAGCAACAACAGCAACAGCAACAACAACAACAACAAAAAACTGCGACAGCAACAACACCAGTTCTTGTTGCTTTTCTGCCTTACGGCGACTATATAATTGTTGTCGCTACTGTTGTTGTTGTTGCTGTTGGTTTTGTTGTTGCGGCCGTTGTTGTTGTTGTTGCTACTGTTGTTGTTGCGGGTGTTGCTGCTATTGCTATTGTTGTTGGTATCGCCGCCGACGTAAACGACGACGACACCAAACTCAACAACGGCGACACCGACGACGAGAACAGCGTAGAGAACGAAACATCCGCGAAGCAGCAGCAGCAACAAAAACAACAAAACCTTTCGAAAGTCTGGGCAAAATTAAGGAGATTGAGATCATTATTGCGTGGCTTCTTGTGGCTTTGTATAGGCATCTCACATGGACATGGTCGTTGTTGTTATCGTTGTCGTCCTTACGAGAAGTGCCACCTCGTGTATGCTTGCGCGGCGTAATTGTTAATGTTGTTTTTGTTGTTGTCGTTGTTGTTATCGTTGCTGTTGTTGTTGTTGGTGATGTTGCTGTTGTTGCGGTTGTTGCTGTTGTTGTTGTTGTCGTCTTCGTTGCTGCTGGATCCCTCCCTATCTTCGTTTTTCTTTTGTTGTCATCTCTCACTTTGTTTTTCACTTATACGCCGGTTCTGCACTTGCAGTTGTCTCTTCCTCGTTGCTACTCCTTGTTTGCCCGCTAGCTTTTACCGAATTCGATCCTTCTTCCTCTACCCTATTCCCCTCCGACCGCCCCCCCCACCCCCCGGCCGGTCTGTGTGCTTCTTGTGTGGGTTCGTCGGTTCTTTGCCGTTGACGCCGGGGGTTGTATTTGACGCCGCTGGCCGCAGCACCACCGACGCGACGCTGGCGCGTTCAGCTGGAAAAGGATCTACTTCTACACGGTAGCCGTTTGGATCCAGCCTAACGACCGGCGGCCGAACGGCCAACCCGCCAACCGGTTGACACGAACGGGAACGAGCACGGCAAACAGAAGCGGTTGCTGCTGCTGCGGCAACGGCGGCGAACGCAGTGACTGCCTGCTGATGGCATCATCAATAGCAAAGCAAGCTGCCCTGGTCGATTATGCAGCTCCAGCATCTTCACCACCACCACGACCACCGCTACCATGACCACCACCATCACCATCAAAACAGCAGAAACAGCAGCGTCGAGTCGGGTCTATGCTAAATCTGCATTTCAGATTTTGTTCTCTCTCTCTCTCTCACTCAATCTTCTACTTCAGTTTCTCTCACTAAAACTTCTACGTCTCTCTCTATCTCTCATATTCTTCTGATCTTTCTCTCGGTGTTTTCATCTACCTTGGTTGTTTCAAGGATTTTGACGCATCATTTTCCACATCCCTACTCTGCGCCTACTTCACATCCACAAAATAGCGACTGATACGGCAGCAGCAACAGCAGCAGCAAGAACGGCCCAGCCAGACAGACAAATATCATCAGTTTGGCTTTGAAACAAACATTATCACTGGGTTTTGCGCGATCTACAATTATGTGCAGTGTAGCGTTTACGTTGTACGCAGCTATATCGAGAGTTTCGCTGGCACCGAGTACTATTAGTGCTAATGATTTGTAATTGACTGTTAAACAATTCGGTGCCAGGCACCGTTGACAAGGACGGGGGGTAGCAAGATACAGTTTAAGCTGGTTGGCACACCAGAGCGATGCCGGGACGGAGCAGATATAGAACTCGACGTCCACATCCATCAGCAGTCCGAGGAAATGAGCAAAGAACGCAAAAAGGAGAAAACCACTTCTTTAAGCAGCTGCTAAGAGGAGGGCGGCGACTTGAATGCCCTCGTACAAGTCACTAATGCCAAAGCAAAGCCTCAAGGAAAAAGAACTGCAGCGATGAGTACACTGGAGGTAGTGGCCGCAGAACAACTCAAGACAGGGTCTCGGGCTAATCAAGTCACAAAGGCCGAAAAATATAAAAGAACAACAGCAAATGCGCCAATTTGAAGCCAAACTACAAAACGCGTAAGAGACGTGCTAATAAGTGCGGGTAAAAGCAAAGTTCAAATGGTCCTTAGGCAACTTGGGGTCCAGCCAAGCTATAGGCACTCGCTCCAGAAAAGACGACTGTTACGGAGCAAGATAGCGATAGAGTATGAAGGTAAAAAGACCACACCACAAGCAACGTCGACAAAGTCCAAGGCAGTGTGAAAATACAGCTCAGACAATTGAGTGTTTGAGAACAAAAATCTTGCAGCTCGTTCAAGCTACAGCTCGCTAAAGCCTGCTGACGCCACCTACCGTGACAGCAAAATAGAAACCGAACACGGACAAAAGATGGTGGAATGCTCTATCGGCGGAAGGCCTAATAAGGCTCACATCGGTATGCGAGGCAGAGAACCAAAAAATCAGAGGAATTGCGTTTCCAGAGCAAAAAGCAGCAATCGTCCCCAGGTTCCTTAAATACAGGCAAACATGTTTGCAGAAGTCTTCAGAGCTGCGAACAAATCCTGGCTCCCTCAGGGTACAGATCCAAGAGGCTACGGTGGCAGCGCTCGATAGCCTTGCTAAAAAGGTACGTGGTAAGGCTGATATGTGTGCTATCTAAATGAGTGGCTTACAACAAGGCCCTCGACGCTAAAACTCCTGTAGCGTAGCATACGCTGACGACTTGACTTTAATAGTGCGAGCTAAAAATGAGATCACGCTTGAGCTTCGCGCTAAGAAGCGCTCGAAGCAGTGTCAGTTTAGATGAAACGAAACTCCGTGACACTCGCCCCCAAGGAGCGCGAGGCATCCTACTAAACCGAAGAACCCGATGTGGTCAGATTTAAAGAGATGGAGCATAGCAAGGTAGACGCATGCCTCGGATCGACGCATGTCGAACGCGCGATAGACAAAGTGGCCAAGACAATCAGCAACTTAACAAAGCTAATGCACTCGACCAGAGGCGCCAACGAAGACAGACAAAGACGACTGCTGGAAACCGTAGCCGAGCTCATGGTGGTATGCGCTGAGAATATGCCGAACGTGTAGGATCGTAACCACTAAGACTGCCATTTAAAAACAAGAAACCTTTTAAAAGTACCCTTTTATGCTGCGCAAGGCTTTCGCCCCAAATGCGTACTTTACCAAGGGTAAACCCAACGTTGCATACATTGTGATTCGTCTAGGTTTTAGTGAACGTTTAGGGTACGTTTTACACTATATATTAGATATGTAGAGGTGCGTAACCGTATAAATTCTTCACCACCTGATCCGTTCCTCATGTTTCCTTATTTCCCTAAGTTGATGTTTCTCTCCGGGTTTTGGTTTTTCGTATGATTTTGATTTGTTTTCTCGGTGTTCGTTTCTCCTAGGCTAAGTTATCAGTCTTGCTATCACAAAAATTGCCATTGTCACAAGGCAATATTTGCATTATCTGCTGTTGTCCTTTTATTAGGCTCGCTGTTTTTGTCCTGTTTGTCGCCCGACGCGTGCTCGTCCGTCGGTGACAGCGGCCTGTACAACGGTATCGGCTTGCTTTTCCTTGTCCGCTGTTGTAGGTAGACTCCCTGGCTTCGTGTCGGATTAGGATTTATTGCTTTAAGCTGTTGTCTTTCACCTCATCCCTACGATTTCTTATGTGCACGATGCGCTGTAGGTAGGTTGGGTACTTCATGACGTTTGCTATGTGTCCAGTCCTCTCCCTTCCTACGGTTGTAGTATATTGCTTCTTTACTGCAAAATTTGGCGCAAGGGTCTATCTTTTGGCCTTTGAAGCAGCATCGGGGTGTAATACCTTTGAGTACGGGATAGGATACTGATCCGACTACTAACCTATGCTTGACCAGCAGTGCTTTTGCCTTCTGTCTCCTCTAGTTGGAGGGTGGCTCTCCATATGCCCATTTTACAAGGGCACCTCCATTGCAACTCTCCCCAAACAGCCAGCGTAGGCTCCCTCCTTGTTGACTTTTTTATTTACTTCCAAAATGTGTATTTTCGTAACTGGCTGCTTCTCTTTGACACCGAGACGTGTTATCCCTGGTGTTTTAAAGGAAGCTTGTTGTCGTCCTCTTTTTTATTTCGTTACATATTACCTTAATGCCTCCTTCGGGTAGATGCACAATGTATGTTAAAGTAACCCCTTTTTAACTATATCTACGTCCGCCTGCAGAATGCTCGACCAATCTGCTTTAGTCTATTTCCAGTAGTTTTGATTAAATTAGGATTTGCTCAGTTTTTGCTTCTTTTCTGATGTGTAATTTCTTCTGATGTACGGGATTTTGACATTCTCGTGAGGTTTTGAAATGCTCGTCTAGCTGCTTCTAAATTAATTTTTTCTTTGCCAAAGCAATGTTTTTCTTATGCTTACTTCTTTAAATCTGAACCTCTTTGAGTTGCTTGATTTGCTCTCTCTGGCAGTTTTTCACCATTCTCTCCTAAAAGCTGTTTTGCAGCTAACTGCCAACTGATCTCTCTTTGTGTTCTAGATCGGTTCTGAGATTGTGTGGGATCTGGTCCGTTGTCTTGTTGACGATCTCTCCTGTTTGAATTGTTTGCATTTGTAACGCTCCCTTTCGGGAATCGTTAATGTTACAAGTGCTTGTTCTGTGTTGTACAGCTCATCGAGCTCCTCTTGTCCCCATATAGTTGCCTTGACGTAATTTTGCGATATTAGCAATTCGCCCTCCTCTACCTGTTGTTTGCGTTGTTACTACCCATATTGGTATAGCTATAGAGTGTTTCCGCTCCGCTTGGTACATCTTTATCTATCTTTAGCGCTCGGCTCGTGATGCGTCAGGTTCCCGGCCTGCACTTGTCGGTGGCTTAGACAGAGAGACATCCGCCTTAAACGGACTCTTTTTTTTTGCACTTTCTCTATTCCTTTACCCTTATTTAATGAAACAGGTCGTGGGCGTCTCTTAGTGGCCCATACGTGACGTTGCTGGATTGACTTATGAAAAGCCAGATTTTAGAATAAAATTGAAAAATGTATGTTTCTAGCTCACATTGCTATTGCTAGTATATATTTCAACGGGAAAATTCGGCCCCCGTGTTGGGTACCCTGATCAACAGCTCAGCGCCCGTGCTAAAGATACTTACCGGCTGGCTGATCCCGCGGTGTGGTACGCATTCATTAGGGTGCAATTGTTAATGCCAGTTTAAATAGTATATATATATATATATATATATATTTATATATATAGGGCGTTTTTTGAGGGAATCATCTCATTTTCTCGTTGCTACTGCTGTTATTGTTGTTGTCGTTAATATAGTGCGACCAGAATTTGATTCCAATCAATGTCGCGATCGGTGTTATTATTTTTATACGTATTATGCTAACTGCTGCTAGCGCAGCATGGGGGGTTGTCATCACCGCCATCGATCTCAATCTCATTCTCGTCTCCGTCACCATTGCTTCTGTCGTTACTCCCTTATGTAGATCACTGTGCTGTTGCTGGTTATCGTATATCGTGTTCTTGGCGGATCTGAATCAGCGAATCAACCGCGTCAAGCAACCAGCAAAGCCACTGCTCGAACGCGGTGTGTCTTCAGAACCGGGTTTATTGCTTCACGCCCGTACTTCGATACGTCACCGTTGTCTCCATACACCAGCATCCTTTCTCAGAGCAGTTTCGAAATAGGACTTCTCGTAAAATAGCTATTAAGAAGAAGCGATTGCACTATATGTATATGTATATATATATATATATATATATATATATATATATATATATATATATATATATATATATATTTATTTATTTATAAATATATATATATATATAACCCGGCGGTGCATCGTCACCTACCATCAGTTAGAGATATCTGCATCACTGTAAACTGTTGCAAATCGCAATCGCAGTGCAAAATGTTGCTAACGCTCTCTTTAGTTTAATCTAAAACAAAAAGCTTTTATAAATGCAGATGTAAGAAAGAACAGGTACAAAACATAAAATAATGCACGGTATATATATATATATATGTATATATATATATATCCAGAGCATAACCCGAAGTTTGCCTGAGCATTTTCTATGCAGCCAACTTTCATACGAAGCACGGGTCTCCACATATCCAAAGGGGACCTTGAAGCCAAACACAATTCGACTCTATCTCCCATGTTAGATCAGTGTGTGATCTTGCAAAGATACATGTAGATATACAATTTGGCGCAGTTCAATGCCAAGGGCGGCCATCTTCAGAGTTTAGATAGAACAGCTCGAGTTCCACTCCATTAAACACACGCAATATCAACTACAAAACAACAAACAAAAAGAAGCGGTAGAGTAGATGCTGACGCTTTTTGACCAGTGCCCAGTGATGCGATACTATTAAAGCTGTCTGCCCGGTATATTTTCTTAAGGTAAATGCATTTTATATTGAGACCAGTATGAAAGGCAAATGGCCGGTGGTCCAAACTGATTCTACATTGATGGCCTTCATCATGTAGAGGTTGTATGTGTCGGCAGTCGATAGTATTTGTAGCACCAATTCTTAAGATTTTTTAAATTTGAAATTATATAGCAAACATTTACGCAAAAATTAAAATTGCAATATATATATTATATATATATATGGGAACAGAGGCTGAAGAAAATAAATAGTGCTTGCCGTCTACGTATCAAGACTAGATAAAACAAGGCTGCATCATCTGGCAACGCGTAGAGCAAAGGCGTCGTAATGTATCGTTCGCAATAACTACGCAATAATAACACGAATTTAAGCTGGGGATCGCCCATTCCGGATAGCCGAACGCTCAGACGAGCACGTGGACAAGCGAAAGTTTGCCCAAAGGCGAAACTAATTCGTTGACTGTACTCTACTATTGATCCGACAAGGCTGCAGGACAGACCGGCTGCTGGAGAACAAATGCCTCCTATCGAAAGCTTGGCGGCCTCGCACTGTTCGTTGTCTTTGCGTCCTCTGTCTATACAGATAGCAGCTAGCGGACTTGTTCCCGTTTAGCGAGCTTGCATCGACTTTTCTTTTTACACTGCTAGCAAGCTCACTTCTGACATTGATGTCACAATGCCTAATTGTCCGTTGCCGATGTGGTGCACGCGCCCGGTTTAATGCACTTGTATCTCACGCTTACGTGGCTCGATGTGCGCGAATATATATAGGAATCGTTTCGATGTCTAACGGCATATGAAAACATCATCAAGCGGACATCTAAGTAAAATGACGGAATAAGCCATGTAGAAAGTCAACTCAAATAAGGTCAACATGTTACATCTTGTTGGCCTTAGATAGACTATAGATTGATTGTACTATAGTGCAAGCAGAAAATGTTATCTTCTGCCTACGTAGTAGATGGTCCCACAGAGTACAACTGAATGGCTTGCAACAACGTTAGGTATATTGAAACAAGTAAACAACTTAAACATCGGCCAACCTCCACCAGCCGCTCCACAAGCGGCTACACTGGCGCAACCTACGACGTCTCACGTCGTTCACGTCAAGACTTCTCTGCCACCCGACCTCCTCGGGAGCCAACGCCAGAGTGCACATGTTCGCTGATCGGCGCTAACCGCTTAATACTCTATGTTTATGGCCGCCCCTTTCCTCTCCCCCTTTTCTAATTCTTCCCCCGCTTTCACTGGCTCTATTGTCTGGTCAAACGGTGTGTAGAGATACAACAACGTAGTTATACAAGTAGGGAAGCGAGAAAGAGAACGTTAACAACGTTATAGAAATCAAACTGACACAATTACATATATGAACATGAAAATTGGTAAGTAAGATGTTGTTTTGAATATATATATATATATATATATACATACATACATATGCTTATATATATATATATATATATATATATATATATATATAAGCATATGTATGTATGTATATATATATATATATATATATTCATATATACATACATACATATGCTTATATATAT
>QVRM01003635.1:0-53608 GCA_003439945.1 Dermanyssus gallinae
AGTAGAATAAAGATACCGTTCGGATTAAGGCCTCGGTCAGCATAGCACATAATCAAGGAATTTTACAAATCGCTATCACAAGGTAACAATCATCAATCAACGATAATCACTTAAGTGTATCGACAACAAGAACCCCAGGCATCAACAAAATGTCTGCATCATGCTGATTTTTGAAATCCATGAAAATGATTTTGTTAGATAAAACTTGTTTAGTAAAGAAAAACATATATTTATAATGAATGCCCTATAAAAAACAAGTAATACACCAAACAATATTACAAAAGGACACATTTGCAAGGATTTAATATCAAATTAAAATATGCTGAATTGTAATAAATAAAAATTTGATTTCTATTAATGAGCGATCACCAAATAGGTCGTGTACGGGTAAGATATGTCGATACACAACACAGCAGTGTACCATTCCTGAAAAAAAGATTCCAGGCTGCGTCTCTAATTACTCAGTTTCTCGCTGCTTGTCTTTTCGAAATGGCCCGCTAACCGCGTCGGTGTACACGAACTGGCTGCGATACGCATGTTTCAGAATCTGCCAATAGATAGATCTTCAAAAGACGCTGTGGTCACATAAGACGACGACAAATTGTTTTTTAAAGAAGCTGGGTGTTTCCTAAGCGCTAATAGAACCACTCAACCGCCTACGCGTTCATATTGAACAGCAGTCATGACTTCTTCACGTCCGAATATGGTACATAATATATTGCTAACATCAAAATCTCTCACTAACACCAATATACACATATACATATAAACAATTCATATATATATATATATATATATATATATATATATATATATATGAATTAATTTGATTAAGAATGTAAGTTAATCAATAATAATCAAAATCTCTTAGTATCGCTAAACTTCTTAAGCGCTCTAGTTGCTCCAGACGATGACCAATCAAATTCTGCCACTTAAGCTTTCATAGGACGACGACATAATCGCACACAGATTCACATGAGGCAATAGAAGGAGATGCTTTAAAATGCAAAATCATATAATTATTCTTTTATTATTTTTCCCTAGCCGACACCTATTTATGTTTGATTGCTTTACTAAGTGCAAATAATGCTGCTGTGAGCACCGCTGATTACTTCATGCTGATATAGATGCTATATAGTTAAACACACTTAAAATAGTAAACATTGTAAAATATATCGCGAAAATGACACATTTTCTACAGTTTCCATCACTCTTATCGAACGTTTCGTAATAGTTTTATAATGCTTTACAAAAGTAATCGCCCTATGAATATTGCTCACCTGTGGAAGGTCACCGGAAGATTGCCACACACTTCACGGAGTTGTTGGCAAACTTCAACATTTATGTCCCCCTTGTCAGTTAAAGCCCCTGTGAATTAAAATGAATAGAATTGTTTATCTCCATAGATCAATAGACTGTATCGTATTTAATCGGCCACTATATTTTGTACGGACTATGTCGCTTATAGTGATCGTCGAGGCCGTCGATTGATTTTCCTTTTTTTGTCTTGTCGTCCTCAATTTTATCGTCATAACTTAAAACTGTCCTGGTAGTCAGTTTTAAGTTATGACATGATGTTGGCTCTATGGCAAAATATTGGCAACTTCTAGCAGAGGTTATTGAGAACAATTTCAAAAGATTTTAAACACACATGCTACTTTATTTGCACGGCGCAGACTAAATAGTAACGAAATAGCCTTAGATGAATTGTAAGCTCAAATGCTTGCGGTATTTAGTTATTGCTTCACTGGTATTTAAACTCAACGCTCACCCAATTTAGCACCGCCATATGATCATACGAGAATATTTATTCACTACATCTTTATTAATTAACTAGAGAATGCCAAACTACTCCTGCAATGGCCTTATCTAAATTTGGAACTATAAAAATTTGTGTAATAGTGTCTAGCTCTGAACTCTAATATAAAAACGCAATTAAACCCAATGACCCTCTGGGTGCAGGGACCTAATTTTCCCACATAATAATCTTTCTCGATATAAACGGACTTACATTTAAAATCTATATATACCTCGCAAACATTTTGAAATTTCTATGGTATATTACAAATAGTTTTTTTTCGATTTTTGACATCACTTACATCAATTGCTACACTTTTTGTAAAGCAATGGATACATGCATTTGAGCACACTTCTAAAAATCGTGTTTCGATGTGTTCTATCTCGATGGCCTCAAGCATCAACTGGCCTGAATCGAAAGGTCTTTCTCTCAAACTGTTTTTATCTTCGGAAACATAAAGATCTCGCGTTGTCATGGTGGAGAAACCACCGCTCAAGCGACGTTTCAAAGTTCTTACTAATCGGCACAATGAAAACCTTTGGCATTTCGAAATATACTAATCGCTCGTCACTTCTTCTGGTACAACCATCAACACTATTTCACTTCTGGAGAAGAATGGCGACTATCTCCTGTCAGCCGACCGTTGGCCACCGAACCACTGCGAGCTCTAGGACTTGCGCGAAGGGTCATACAAATGAACCCAAGTTTCATCACTTTTTTTTAAAGGACTAACTGGAAAATGCGGTACGCACAGGCGGACACTACGGCAGGGAACTCGTCTGCAAGTGTGGGGCTCCAACCCACTAAAAACAAGTCATGTCCTAATCCCCGCAATCGATCGGGAACTGCATAAGCATAACTTCAAACGATCGAAGGGGGAGAGTAGTTTAGGCATTTAGCTATCCCGGAATGCCCCGCGGGATGATGTCGTGCAGTAACGGTTTTTCTTCTCCTTGGCGCGCAGAATGTTTTCCATAGTGCAAGCAATGCTGGTCCAGTCGTCGCGTGACTTAATCATAAGCTGTATGATCGTTCTAAGAGTGCCGTCGTCAGCCCTAGGTAGATCCGCACGCTGAGCGGCCCATTCCGGGCACCACAAACTTGTATGTTCAGGCGTGTCATCTAATTCGCTTTGGCAGTACTTGCAGAATGGAGACGTGGTTTTCCCAATTCTGAACAAGTATGACTGGAAATCACCGTGTCCTGTAACGACCTGGGTGATCTAGAACGTCAACTCGCCACCTGGCCGGTACATCCAGGCCCTGATATCCGGGATCAGAGTCCTTGCTCGGTACCCGGGCGCTCTGTCCTGAATGGAGTCCCATTCGGCCTGCCAAATGTCAAGGGTGATATTCCTTTTCTCCGCTATTTCCTTTTCCGGGTCTTCCCACAAGCGGCGTCGCTCATTTGCTTTTAGGTCCTTTTAGGCGACTGTGCTAGCCAGAACAAGGACGGCCGCTGTGCTGACTATTCTATAGGCCATCGTGATACGCAGAGCAGCCACGCTTTGGGCTTTGCCCGTGGGCCATTCATCACCTGTGAAAAGTCTAGAGAACCGAGAACCGAGACAGCCCGTCATAAAATGTGACCAGAAAGTCTCAAGCTAGAACCAGCGCCCCTTTTTAGTCCTCCATGAATCACGAAGTACCGATCGAGCAGATTGGGCAGGGCAACGGTGAACCCGCTGACTTAATTGAGCGAGGCGTCAATGATTACTACGCAGTCATAGTCGGCAGTTACAACCGACTCCTCGAGCTTCACACTGGGCGCACGGAAATCCATACACTTCTTCGCTCCGCCATGCTTGAGCGATATCTGACCGAGCTGGTTCCTCTGTTTTTTTTCTTCTCCGGTTTTTTCTTTCTCTCTCTCTCGCTCTCACTCGTTCCCTCTGCCCGATTAGCAGACAGAAAACAATGACTACATACACAACAATACAGAACAACTGGCTAACTAAGCAGCAAGCGCAGCGACCAATAATTAACTAGATTGGGTAGGTGATCGCACACATCCTCACGTCGGTGGTCAAAAACTGGGACGCTGGGCTGCAAAGCCCATTCAACGTATTACGAAGGCAAACGAATATGTTGGAAGAAGAAGAATGGTGGAAAGCTTAAGAGAGTCGCTTGCTACACGCGACTTAAAGCTTCCGAGACTTCCCCGCCGCCTTTTGCGTAGTTACTCTTCTGTATCAAAGATCCCGCAGGCCGGAGCGTCATCTTAAGGGAGATACATATATGTAGGCACTGTCGTGCATATATGTAGGGTTGATGGGTATTGCTTCAAGCC
This sequence comes from Dermanyssus gallinae, assembly GCA_003439945.1. Taxonomy (NCBI): domain Eukaryota; kingdom Metazoa; phylum Arthropoda; class Arachnida; order Mesostigmata; family Dermanyssidae; genus Dermanyssus; species Dermanyssus gallinae. Next base: position 4,088 of record QVRM01003635.1, read on the forward strand.
TACGGCTCGACTCTTGCCAAGCGCTAAGGCGTGCTGGTGAGACTTGCTGTTTGGTAGCTGAGTTCCACACTGTCTGAGTGTGAGCATGTTATGGGGACAGCTAATCCCTGTATGATTTTGCTCAGTCGTACGCAAATGTATTATTCTAAGCCCTAAACCCCCCAAGAAGATTGGGTAGGTTAATATATATATACATATATATATACGAAGTGCACAGCGCAATGACTTGAACCTATGACGAAGCCGTCTGCACCAGCATCCCGAAGAACGCCAATATCGTCGCGCATGAGGCGGACCTCATCCGGCGAGTACACGAACCCGCCAGCCCTGCAGCGGATTAAGCACATCAACGCTACTTTGCGACCTCTACGCAACTGCCGGACAGCCTGGAAGTTCCACCCAACAAATGCACAACACAGATGTATTTACTAAGCACTGTAAGAAGTCGAAGCTACGACCGTAAGATTTTTGGATGGGGATCGCACTCAGAACGAGAGTACGACAAGTTTATTTATTGTTTCATTTATTAATAGTCAAATATAAGTGGTTACTTCTACGGCATTTCGGGTAGTCCTTCCAACTGTAAGTATATAAATCACAAAATGAGCGTTCAATAGACAGGGGACACAAACAAAAAAGATACGGAAAGGAACAAGAAGGCTAGCAAACCATTGTGTAGCGACGCAGTTATCATATGGTCTATCTACTTTACGGTGGACTCAAATGAGAAGAGCATTTACGTACTTCCCTTCGTTTAGTCTGCTAAAAATATCACAACGGGAGGCGCTTTAACTCGAACGACGGCCTGAAGGACACAGTGGCGAACTGACTCTTGCTACTACTGCTGGGAATTCTGAGACGATATTCCGTCGGCTCGTGAAACAATGGGATAGTTGATGCTCATGCCTCTGGTGATTACTTTTGAATAAAGACTTTAATTTACAGTAACGTGGAAATGTCATCGTATCTTTTCATTTCAACCCACCTCATCTGGAAAGATTTTGCAAATTATATACATTCATATCATCGCCTGCTTTAATCTGACGACGTCTTGCTTCACGATTAAGTTACGACAAAAGCACGAAACCAGTCGTTTCTTAGATCTCAATAGCACCTTGCCTGGTGTTGGTACGTAACACGTTTATTGCGTTAATGACAACTCGAGATAAAAATAAATAGAAATTTATCACGACGCAATATTTGCTGCCGTCATCGCTATATCGAAATAATAGTTATTGCAATGCTTGTGACACCTATTTTTTAGGGGGTTGTTTCTAAATATATACTATCTTCCGTCTCCTACGGACTTCGAATCGTGCGCGAGGCATATTTTCGAAGCTCCGAGAGCCGGGCATGTTAAGATGTCCAGGATTCCTCAACAGCCGTTGTGGCAGCATAACCGCTGACTCTCAGTGGTATGATTTATCACCTATTCTCGGTGAGCATCGCTCAAAGAAAATTCGATCACAAAGAGCAATTGAACCGGCAACACCCCGGTAGATAGGTAACTCAAATCGGACTAAAAAGTCGTAGTTACCCGAACAAAACCTGCAGTGGGCGTCAGTCCGCCTTCACCAAGACCACTGCATAGCTCGAGCCGATGAGCGCCTCCGGATAGGGCGATCGCCGCAGATTCGACACTGTCTACGCAAATCTCCAGCAAAACGGCCGTCCTCATCAGGTCACTGGCCACTTGCGGACATTCTTCAACAACCGATGTCGCCATACTGTAATGGATCTATCTGTACTGCTATAGCCGGAACAGATGTAAGTTTGATACAGCCTCATCATGATTACTAACGTTAATTGTTAGCTCTACAGCATTTTAATACTAACCGGTTATTAGAAGAAGGTTGGTGCAAACTCGAACTACGGAACTAATTATTTTGTTATATATTTATATATATATATATATATATATATATATATACACACGTTCGCAGGGACTCAAATGTCATGTCCCCACCCTGAATGATTGATTACATTGAATAGAGTGAGACATATTATATATATATATATATATATATATATATATATATATATATTAAAGCAGTCAAATATATTGACAAAAAAAAACTTTTCATCCGTACAAAAGATATAACTATTTAAAATTCGTGCAAGCAAAGGCAAATTGTTCTCGCAGCTCGATCTTGCACAAGAACACTCTGAACGTCGAATATTTGTCTAAAATTCTCATATACTCCGTTACTCATCGAGTTAAATAATTAAACTAATTTGTTAAATGAGCTTTATTTTGCTATATTGAATATAACCAGAAACTAAACCGCTTATGGACCAAACTAGCTCGTTAAAAACTCTGCGAACTCAAGTGCTGCACTTCAGTACGTGGATATTTTGACTCGACTTCCTTTGGCTGACTGCTATCGATTGGTTGAAAGGAATGCCGAGTTTGACACGTAGCTACCATTGGAACGCATAACGCAGTTCCCGAACAAGGTACGTAATAACTAGATCGATAGTTTTTCATGTGACTCAATGAGCAGCAGTTAGTTAATGGAACTGCCACAACGATCCAGTGGTAGTAGTGGTGCTTAGTGAATATTCGTGAAGGCTTTGCTACTGCGCCAAACAGCTTTTTGGTGAAGTAACTGCAGTGTAAGTAATCATGGTATGTGACTACCAAGTGGAACTGTTAAATACCTTGCTTAAAATCACATATGGAGCAGCCTAATGGACTTCTTGACGATCAGCTGCTCGATGTTTAGTACCGACACCCCCTCTCTCCCAGAACACCGAGGAAACGGGTGTAGCCGACTTCCGCTAGAGGGCGCTCGTAAAACAAATGTGAACCGTACTGAGACACATGAACTGTAGTGAGCGTTTCTGGTTGCGCTCGTGAGAGACAGAGTAACTGTTTTTACATATTTAAATACATAAACGTGCTACTGGACAAGAAACAAACGGATCGAAAGCAAATAAGTCAATCAAGCAAACACTTGTTTGGTTTTGTCTGCATGTTTCATTTAGCTTTCAGATATTGTTTTTGCAAAAACAACCTCTGCGTCCAAAAAATCGTATGACGGGGTGTGGCACATCGGCTCGACTTAGAGAAATTGTGCCTTTCCGTGGTCATAGCTATAGACATGAGAATTTTTTTGTAAATTACAGCCGTTTGACACGTTTCTGCTTCCAACATATCTCTTCTGGACATTGTTTAATCGAGCCATATGTTTCTTGTATTCTTTGTTACGCAGGCTTGTTGTTTTTGCTATTTATTAGTATATAATTTTATTTTCTAATTATATGAATCTATTAAAGAACATCAAAATCGAAACGTGTTAGGCACAAAAGTATTTCATCGCGTTCCCAATATATGGCCCATTTGCTTGCAGTCTGCCATTAAACTCAAGACCGTCGACGGGTCGAACTAAAGAAAATGCTTGATCACTCTGATATTAAGAATGACGGTTCAATTCCGGTGTGACGTATACCTTTTGGAAGCGATCTCTCATGAGATGCGCAGATTGGGTCAAAGTTACTATTGATTGACACAAACATGTATTGAGAATAAACACAGAGCGACACGAACGGAATTTCTCGACATTTCCTTAAACTAAAGACAACATTAAACTACCGTGTTAAGTCGCTAGGTATAAAAATTACCAACATATGTCGTTTCATGTCCTTCTTCAATCCAGCCAGTGTCCTTATTCATTTCCCATAATCAGTAACAATGACGCATATGGCTGTATAGCATGTCCCTTAATAAACAAAAGTTTTTTGTCGTTTGTCAAAATAGGATCTTGTGATATATCTCTTTGCATTATTTCTTCCCACTGGTTAGGTAAAATACTACTTCAGAGCACCACCCGCAGGAGGAAGATGGCCTGTCGGCCATTTATAAAGTTGTGTTACTGCTCTATGCTAAAATATCACAGCCACAACGCTGAACAGGTTGAGTTGGTACCTTTGCTAACCAAACGAAGCCACGTGAGGCTCAGTGTTTATCAACAAGAACATGCTCTGAATCTGTATTAAGTGTGTGATGGTGCAACCGTTCTCAATGATGCAACGTTCGTTGCCATGTTTTTATGCGTCCGCTTACCGCCAGAGCTGCAAGGCAAGTGAAATGTCTCACCTTGTAAGCACAAACGACACAGCGCCACGGGACTTTACAACAAGAGACTCAGTTCTTTGTCGATGCAGTCCCTCCTGCTCCACTTGCAGAAATCGCCGAACACGTTCTGCTGGATCCGGCATCCAGAGCCAGTTTAGCTCCTGTTATCAACACTATCAAGAGGCGGCGCTCTCACCATCAACTTGACGCAACCGATGTAGTTTAGGATCCGACATATTTGAGTACACACGAATTAGGTGCTTCCTTTTGGTAGTGTATTAGACAGTTTTTATACGATATTTATTTGCGTATGATTTGTATTTGTTTGTATAAATCAATTGCATAGTCTAAACTTGTATACTGTTTACCCGTATGGCAACCACATTTGTGTAAATTCATAGGTTTGATTTAATGTGTGCAAAAGAGATTCTGAAAAAGAGTTCGCGGAAGATTCGACCTCGAACCGAGCCACACAGTTTTAGCAACCTTACGATGAAATAATGTGCTACTTGTTAATGAACTAGTGCTTCGTTGCAAGAACGGTGCACATCAGTAATGTGTACGCCTGGCACGTGGCCAGGGATGTTTTTATAAATCACTAAAACCGGAGTGATAGCACTAATGTCGCTGTTTCACTGATTACGCGGTGTTCGCATGTGTTGAATTTTCATTTGGACATATCATATAGTTTGCATTGTAGATAGAAAACCAAGCTATTTCTGGGGTACTAACATGCCTGCGCTGAGTTGTTTCTTGTCGAACGTTAGCTTTGCGCACAGCTGACAAAGAGTCCCACGAAGAAGGTAAACGACTGCGTCTAATAGCGCATTGATTCCAGTTAGATATACCGCCACCTATTGCGTGCAATTTTAGCCTCAATTCAAACTCACTTGTATCTATTCAGCTTGGCAATGCTCCGTGCTTCCTAGTCGTCTAATCAAGGACCTGATAACGGAACTAACAACAAATAGACAACAAATCTTACAAAATAACAGTACAGCACAACAACAACAAACTTTATTTGGTAGTTAATACGAATGGCGTTATTCACTTTCTCGATTACATTACTTTAGGCTTTCTTTCAACGCAACAATATCTGACTAGCTAATTGATAGTACATTTTAGGGCATATATATATGCACACACACGTCTCATTAACGACCTTATAAACTGTTTGTTGTTGCTTTTACTTCTACACTAGGTGTCTACCTGAAATGATATTAATTGCATGGCTATTTTGCGCTCTGTGGAGACTTTTGCAAGGTCATGTTTTCAGACTCTGCTACAGGAAGAACAATGTTCTGCCCCAGCCTCTCATCGATGTCGTTCTCTTCTCGCAGTACGCTGAAATACACTATGAATGCAAACAACGACAGCGAGACCGACCAGGGCTGCGAGTCTGGAATTTCTGGGGGCCTGTCAAATACAAACAGACAACGAACGTCATATGAGAAAAATATATATACATTATTTGGCTTATATATATATATATCTGCATAAAAGACAAATCTCACATATATACAGATATATGTGACAAATATATTCTCATATATACGCATAGTGTAATAATTGTTTCTGAATGTAGGCAGCAGCAGACTCCTATTATACTATGCGCAAGTATTGCCTTAGGCTAAGCGGGTTATACGCCATTGACAGAGCAACGTATAGTACAGCTGAAGTTTATTAGTTCCGGTTTTGATGTTTGAAGACAATTAAGTGAGAACCCGCCAATTTGCCGCTTTTCACATGCATGATAGTTGCACAAACCTCGCCCATATAGAGAAGCGCTGGATGCGCTGGAGATCAGGATCATGCTGTCTACAAGATCCTGGTCTAGCATGATCACGTTTGGTACAAAGCGGCCTGAGAAGTCCCAGTGATCCAGTCCCAGTGATTAATTAGTGGGAGATGTCGTCAAAACCCATGTGCCTTGAGCCTCGCCTCGCATCTATCTAACGCGTTTCACTTATTCTTAAAATTGTCACTTTATTATCTTTAATGTTGCTTCATATATTAGGCAACTTGCCTTGAATAGCCTTAAATATTCTCTCTCTTCTATTGGTATCGTGAGCCCCAACGCGTTGCTTCAAATGTCACCACTGAACCAACTAAGTCACCTAAGAAACACCGCCGTAATTGCTAACAGCACTAGTTAAATATCGATGGTTATGGACCGGTACTTTGTTATAGAATAATACTCCGTCTATCTATAATCTAATAAATGTGTAAAAAAATAATAATATTCCGTTCTCTATAAGCATGTCAATATATAGCCCTTATAACACTTGTTTAACACTTGATTAGTTTAGAGTTAGTCATCACATATGTAATTATAAAATGATGTCGACAAAAATAGAGATAGACAGTATTCAACGTATGCAATACGCCGCGAAACGTGAGTACGTGTATCTAGAGTGATACGTCATTGGCACAGTGGCAAGTTACTTCTCAGTAGCAAATAAGATGCGCCAGCCAGAAGGGAAAAAGCTAGCGTCAGGTTGCCCTAGTAATGTCATTATTTTGGCAACATCGCGGAGAGGATGATAACACAGCAAATTTTGAAAAACGCCGGAAGACAATGGCTGATTGTGGAAAGCCAATTTGTATGCACGGAAATGAGTACAACTGACTGCCTTATAGTAGTCAATGATATTGCTTTAAGGGACTGGTCTGGTATTACGGTTAATATTGTATAATGCAATTTAAAAACGCATTTGAAACGATGCCACATGATCAGCTGTTATCCGTGTTACACTCCAACCGAGTGACAATGTACGCAAAGAACTGTTTTAGGAGTGCACTTTTTAAATTGTTCTTACAGATAAAGTAAATAATATTGTATCTAGACCTGGACAGTTAGGATACACATACTATGTTAAATTGTATATTCTAATCACTCGTCAGGAAAGAACGCAAGCAATGCAAAGAACGTTCGCTCGTTATACAATCTAGTCCAAAAAATAAACCTGTGCTGTAATACACTAATAATCTGCACATAATATCAATGATCCAATCGACAACTACGTTTCGGGAGAACGAACCTTAAACAACTGAATATTGAGAAACCCTTGAAATCTAAATTTCTCATCAAGCCTGCCACCAGAAAACAAGCACGGTTTGTACATCTAAAGCCATGAGAATTACATTTCGTTCCGCTTTTCATCTATGCTTTCCGGGTACGGCATTCATCAAAATCGGGACATTTTGCCATTCTAGAAAAATGCAATACGATTTCTACGCAGAGTAGAAATCAATTGCGACGTCGGCCCAAAATGCGAGGCTACAGTAATGCCTTCAGCAAAACATTGAATGAAAACGGCTGAGATACAACAATTAAATGAACTAATTCGAACCAAGGAAATGTTAGATACAAAGTTTTATCTAACTGAAACTCGTTGTTTTTACCGGAAGCTGTTGCGCGCTTTCCAGGAGGCGGCTGGTGAAGTCGAATATGTGGCAGGTCTATCGACTTCGTCATCGGTAGTTTGAGCTCCGGCTGGTCGGTTGTTTTGAACGGTGGATCCCGCGACGGAGACCCCTGGAGGTGGGGCTGATTGAAGACTTGAGAGGGACCTTACAAGGCGGAACGGACTTCGAAGCATCCCTGCTTGATAATTGTTACCGTTCGGTCTAATGAAGACGAGAACTGCTCCGTTTGAGTCGCCGACACCCTAACAGAGATCGCGCACACGTTCGATCGCGACCATTCGCCCGACTCGTTCGATTGTTGAGCCGAAAAGTAGCAGCAGCTAATCGACGGAATGAGGAAGGTCCGGTATTCGCGCTGTACAGGAATCGGGATCTCTTCAAGTTCAGTGATTGGGCTGTAGCTTCGAAGGAATGCCAAGTATTACCGAGCCTGCGAGGATGAAGACGAATCCGGATTTAGTGGGTTTGCAAGTCTTACACTAGTTACGCGATATGCCGCTAGTGACGCATGTGCACTATGCATTCCCGAAACTTCCAGAAAAAAAAGACTTTAGGTGGGGGGTGGGTGCGTAGCTGTACCTGATAGAGGTGGTCTGGAAGGTACCTACTACTCTATTATTACATTCCGTACAATACGGGAACATGTATATATATATATATATATATACGTGCACGGTGGTTATTTTTCTTAATTAAAAACCAGTGGTCACAGGATATATTTTTTATAGAGAACGGATCGAAACGTTCTGGTATATATTATAAAAAATAAAGTAATATTTAGATAATCTTCCAAAGTGTTTTTGTTACCATCCAAAAAGTTCCCGCCTGCTGCAATGCACTTGTGCCATCTTCCTTCCCACTTATCGAAAAACATTTTAGACGCGTCTTTTGGAATCGAGTTGAATTGCTCCTACATCCTTGATTTTTATCTTTTCTAAAATCTCGGAACGTTGTCCCTTCTCGCAACATTTTAAAAATGTTGCCGTACTATTCATAATTGGCCGTAAAACCAGGTGACAAAATTGACGAAAAACATCAAGCGAACCTTGGTGTTGGATCTGCTCTGTCTGATTTTCTTTGTCAAATTAACACTGTCATATACGTACTGTTTCAAGTAAACGTACTTCTGCACAAATTACCAAATAGGCGAGTACTATTTGGGTCTGCATGCGACCATTTAGCCATCCTTCAAGCAAACAATCCTTTTACGAACTCATAGCGAGCGACGGCCTTTGCAGTGATGATCCTTAGGTTACTGGAGCATATTCATCAAAAAGGTGTTTTAGCAATTCACATTTTGTTAGTTGATGTAGAGCTAACGCCAATATTGCAACCTTGCTCGCAAATTGAGTCTACACTAGAAACAACATAACCTTTGATGGAACCTGAACCGCTGCCGTCGCCTCATAAACGTGTATTAGATGTTTTCAACTATTTTTTATATTTGGTCAAATGGGGCTCCCAAACAGGAGAGCAATATGTTAGTTTGAGAAGAACAAAATATTTATAAAGGTGACTAAACACATGAGGAGTCATTAGATTGAAGCAGTGGAGTGGCAATGATGCATCATTATATAAATCATATTCACGTCACGTGTATACGAGAGACTCGGTAAAACGCAGTCGCTAAGTTTGTAGTCGAAAAGAAGTACTCCATGTTTTAGTACTACGCATTTGGGGGTGAAAGAACCATATTCAGAACATCATCGAGCAATGTCGGGGACAGCCATCTACAGAACAGCATACGAGTCACTTAAGCGAACATGATGATAAAGTTTTAAATAATCTGCATATTCTAGATATTTGACGTTACATCATCAAAATAATGTTTTTTTTTGTTTTGTTTTGGGCATAAGAAGGGGAGATAAACATTAAGGCACACAAGATAATGCAGCATATGGTCGGCTAAATTTATCACCAATCGTTCTCGCGCAATCTTCTTAACACTTCGCGTTACTGCCTCTTATTGGCTGTAGAACCAGGTGACAAACATTTGTGCAAGATGATGCCCTTGTAGTCGAAGAAAACATTCAAAGTAACCTTGGTGTTGAATGGAACGAACTTCGCTTAAGTCTTTTGACGCATAAAATAGTGATCAAGTGTTACAACACGTCGATAAGATATCTCTAATTTCGCAGATATCTCCCTGATACTAATTTGGCGATTAGTGAGGCGATATTACAAACTTTTCCAACCGTATCTTGTGTTATTGACGTCAAGCGCCTTTCTGAACGCAGTCCGTCGCGAAATCTACGGTGCCATATATACATAGTGTCTCGGGACACTGCTTTAACATTGTATGCGGTTCGTAAAATTTCCGCCGCGTTAGAACACATGATTTTGTTTTTGACTCAAACATTAAACGCCCTGTGTGATCCTACACTAAAAAAATCCTTTCTAACAAACGGGGTTGTGATGTGTTAGAACATGAGTTAGATCCAAGCGACGTTCCATTTAAAATATCAGGGGCGTCCTAGCATTCTATATATTTACGTTAAGTTGGATAAAAGCTATGTAAAACGTAACACATACGTTGCGTTTTACATCATTACTACATAACATTTCGCTATTAATTGACCCCCGATGGTGCACTTCAATCATATTGTGCTTGGCAGATTCTATTACTCTACGATGCTCCTCTGTAAGTCCGATAGGGGTAGTTGTATCATTGCTAGATGCGCGGTTCAGCTTCTTGGGCCGGACTACTCCAGCGTCACCACTATCATAAATAAAAAAGTTCTACCTTGTTCGTTCTTTCCAGAAAGCACCACCTAAGTGGACCGCCTTTTCTACAAGTTTGCGATTTCCTTGAATAGACGACAGATGGGGCAGATGCCACGGAACTGAATTATCACACGAGTCGTAATTAAGTGCTACATGTGTATACATGATCAGTACCAGCTGCTAAAATCTGCTCGCAAGTTATTTCCTTTCACCATATACATGTCATATACACAAATATCCGTACATATAAATACATACACATATAGAACAACACGGGTTGTGCTAAGACAATAAGAGTCCATTTTCAGGCTTGTGTATCACACGGCGATATAGGCAAGACTGTCTGCAGTTTTCATAGACACCTGTCCATAGACACCGAACAGGTCCACCTCAGGGCAAGTTTGTCTATTCGCAAATGGAGGTATTTGATACACAAATACACTTGAAGTAGCATGATGTAGTTCTAGATCTGTATTGACCACTCATTTGACCGAGCCTCAATAATTATATTTATAAGATATTCGACAACTACGTGTATGTTATTATTAATTTACGTCCTTTAGCTAGAATTTTCATTATCTGAAAAATACATATAACGTGCTATTTTTTGCTTCTAACTATTTTCCTCCGTTTCATGGCTTGCCCTAGTCTCTTCTGGTACCGGGCAACCAGCACAATTCTCGGTCCCTCCATTCGCAGCGGTAGAGTTATGGTCTATCTTTCGCAGATCGACTTTTCTGTAGGCCACTGAGTTCGCTGAGTGCCCTCCCAGAGAGCATACGTAGCACTTTCTCATTTCAGCGGTGCAGTTTCTTGCTATATGTCCAGCGGCTCCGCAGCTTTGCCGCATTGCCCATCTCCTGACATCTCGAGCTGCATGGGAGACGATTCACTCGGTCGTTCGGCACGTTGACCACCCCATATTTAGTCTTCCGTAGGGTCTCGTCGATATTTCTAATTATAACCAGGGCAGAGATCCTACCGCCACTGTCCCCTTTGCGTAGGATTTCTGTTGTTACCTTGACGTGGCTTTTGGCGGCTTGCTCCAGTTTATATTTGGAGGTGCTCTCTCGAGGTCGTGGAGGATCCGCTTTATCCGTGCATTCCGTTGTCAGTTTTCGACATTCACATTCGATGGGACCCTAAGCTAGTTAGCGAATTTCTCGCATTCCTTGGCCTCTTTTTCTCGCACTTTAAACAGGATGTTAGCCGCTTTCTATTCTCTTTTCTGCTCTCGTATCTTCAGTTTTTTCTTGCGGCAGAAGTCTAATGGAGCGCCGAGTCGTCCTCCTCAACATACCACTGCAGCCTTTCGGGCTATCACTGTATCCAAGTCGCTAGCCAAGAAAAGGAATGCTATTGGACGCCTCTTCTGGCCAGTTTAATCAGCGTCCCGCTCCTGCTTTCCTCACTTCCCTTCCGTCTAAATGCTACCGTCGACTTCCTTGTTCTTGCCATAGAGCCCTAACGGACAATTCTCTTTAAATAGAGTGACTAACTTCTCCTCAATCGTTGCCTCCTTTATGCGCCTGTGTAGCTCTGCTGCGGGTCGCTCCTTTTTCTCGTTCCTAATCTTTTCGGCGCTTTTCCAAGTGCTTCTGGGACTAGAGGTACCTCTGAAGCATTTGCTACCTAAAGCTCCGTCTCCAGGTTTAGAGCTTGTTTTAGCTTACTTCGCATCTCTGTCAGTTCGAGACGGCCTTCTTTATGAAGTCTCATGGTTGCCCTGTGGAGCTTCTCTCTGCCCCTTTGATGCCAGTTTGGATGCTAGTGTTCTCCACGTTCAGAGCCTTCATCTTGGAGGTGCTCTCTAGTAGTGCCTCCATCATGGAGTCCAATTTACAAGCTGTCTCTGTCGCCTTTTCCTCACTTCCTTATGGCGTGAGAGACTTCCCCTTCCCTCGGGCTTCTCAAAAGAGTCCTGAGACATTCGCTCAACCCCAGCTCCTGCCGTTTCTTCGATTTTGGGAATCGTAATCGTGGCCGCCGAGCCAGTCTCCAGTTTGCCGTCGTCTTCTTTCATCTGAGCTTTGACTCGGATAGTATCCGGGGCTCTTGTTAGGGCCCTTCCTTGAGAGGGATTTCTCCTGTCCATACAGACCAAGACTCCTTTATTCGCGTAATAAAGATTAAGGAATGATTAGACACAGGCTGGACATGTGCAGTCGCCATGTTGTGAATATCCCTTGCCACGCGCCAGGCGAACATATTACTGATGTGCTCCGTTCTTGCAGCGCATATGTGCTTATATATTCTTTGGCTACTGCGATTGCTCGGCCGCACTTAAAAAGAAAGATCAGTAAAACTTGCGCCCATAAACTGAAAAAAACCCGTCTGCCATTTTTCGGAGTATGTCCGTTAGGGGCAATAATACAATGTCATTAATTTTGAGGTCACATCTCCTGTAGAGTTTTTTAAATCTCCGTTGTACACCTTCGATCATGCCGATGTCTTTACACAAATATAGATGCCTGATGATGGTATATAGGGGTGAACAGTATACAAGTTTGGATAACACAGTCGATTTGTAAAGACGAAGATACACCGTACGCTCCTTAACAATGAAACAGCGGAACAGCGTATTCACAAGTATGAATGCTGCTTTGATTAGTTCTTTGATATGTGCGGAGAAGGCGAGGTCTGCACAGAATAAGATTCCAAAATTCCGGGTCACTGTGGCCGTTGACAGTGGTAACGCGTTGAGTAAATTGAGTAGTTAGGGAAGAGGAGCCGTGTTTCACAACGAGACATTTATGACCGCTGAGCTGCATACCATTTTCAATACATTACCGGCTGACACGTCCACGGCGAACTGCAGTGGATAGATAGATAGTTTTATTATTCTCATGAGTGCTTTACTTTTGTACAGAGGTTCACAGTTCCTCAAAGCTATCAAAGGCTAGTATGAAGTTTCTATATTGCATATCTTCCTATAATTGTAGTTATTGTCATTATGATTATTATCGTGTTCGGCTTATATTAGAGTAAGGTACCTAAATAGTATTGCTTAGCAGTTTGGGTGAATATTGTCAAAAAAGAGGTTGCGCACACAGCTGGGGGGAGCTTGTTCCAATATGTGGCACCGAGGTTTGATATTGAGAAACGAAATTGGTTACATGAAGCTGCAGACAAGATGAGAAGTTGTGTGTGTGATACCCTTGTGTTCATGGTTGATGTCGAATTGGAACGATTGAGCAGGTTGGGATGAAGTCTGTAGCATCCACCACCCTAACGACCGAACGGCGACCGTTACGAGTTCGCTAGTCTTTCGCTTAAACAACACACGTCCTCTGCCTGGCTCGCACCAACGACTACTGATTCATTTATCATCATGTCTCCTTATATACTCACAGATTGCCCGCGCATTTAGTGACTTCCCGCGTCTTCGCTAGTAGGGTGGCGGCATCTTCAATTTGCGCCATGTATGTAGCTTGCTTCGGCATTGCCGCCAACCGACGCTGTCTATGCCCGCGCTGCTTAATGGACACTGCTATCCTATAAAGTCCCATTAAGATTCGATTGATCTCAGTTACGACAGACATCTCTATTTGCAGAGAGTAAGGCAGAATCGACATCTCTACGTATTTATAACGCATGGATTCCCATGGTGGATATACCAAGGCTCTTTTTTACAGGCGATGTAACGGACATAAAAACGCATATAAGTCATTCCAAATATTTCAACTGCGTAGGTCAGATAACTATGGACGCAGGCGTAGTACATGGCAAGCAGACAGTCACGGAGCAGAATATTACGGCTCTTGAACAGGGCAGCAATGCTCCCTACAATTTTTTACGAATGTGATCTGTATGAGTTTCAAATGATAATCTGGAATCCAAAACAACGCCTAAGAATTTTGTCTCGTTGATCATGCTAAGAGAACGGTTTCCGAATTTAATTGTCTCATGGTTCATACTTAGAACACCTCTAGGCGATAAGAACTGGATAACACCGGTCTTCTACCAATTCACGGACAAGCCATTGGCTCTAAACCAATCTAAGGGTCGCTTAAGGTCTTCTTTAATCATCTGCTCTACTTCTTGTGGGGAATCGCCAACAAAGAGTGCTGTGGTATCATCAGCAAATGGAGTCAGTCGGCCGTGTTTTGGTACCTCAAATATATCGTTGATAAATATATTGAACAGCAGTGGGCCGCCGATACTCCCTTGAGCCACTCCAACTGATATGTTCTCGACATCTGAAAACTTCTGCCCAATCAATACCATTTGTTGTCTCTCTGACATAAAATAACGTACCACGACGAACACGTTCGTCAGCTCCATAAATCTTAACTTGGTAATCAGAATATTGATGTCGACGGTATCAAACGCCGTATCAAGTCTACAAAAAGAGCAGCAACCGTTTTCTTCTTCTTCTCAAGACTTTGACGGACGTCATCTACAAAACTCATAACAGGGACGGTGGAGGACATTTTAGGGCGGAATCCAAACTGTCGGTGATTGAGTACATTATGTTGTTCAAGATGGTTCCTGAGTTGTTCGAATGCGCAACTCTCAAATACCTTAGAGATTGGGACCGGTATGCTGACTGGACAGTAGTGTTCTTTTGCGAGTCTGTCACCAGATTTAAGAAGCGGGATGACGCGATATAATTTAAGCACTCTGGGGTATTTACCGGCCGCAATTGACAAATTTACCAGATATGATACGGGGTCAGCAAGAACATCGGCTGTTCTTTGCAATACCTAGGATGGAATTTGCTCAGGTGCAACTGAGCATATCTTTGTTTGCGTAAAAGATGTGCAATCCTTAAAGTATGGACTCGCTGAAATGAGATCTCTGTTGCTCCACGAGGAAAATTCTCAGGTATTACATATCCATTAGAGCAATCTGTGTCGGCAGTCACACACGTCGAGTAATATTGATTAAACAGTGCTGTGTGCGCCGATGAGCAGTCGAGCGTTACTATATATTTTTTATTGTCTAGGTACAAAAGATATTTAGCACTCGATGGTATATAGAGTTTCATATCTCAAACAAATAATATGCACAAAAGCGAAGAAACGCAGCTCCCCTGCGGCACGCCAGACGGTCCCGGGCGCGGGCTGCTTAAGGCATGCTCTGGCTTGACTCGGAAGTGCCCGGTTGCTCAAAAACTCTGCAAACAGTTTGCAGGTCTGCGGATAGATCTCAAGCTCTCTTAGTTTATTAGCTACAATCTTGTGCGTAACTATATCGGTACATAGCACTTCGATATATTATAATATATATATTTATATATTATATATACTATTTGAATGCGCGATATAATAAATAATATTAAATTTATATATATAGATATATATATATATCTAACATTCGAGATGCACCATTCGATCATACTTATTTTATGCGAATATATATATATATATAATATATTTGCGGGGGTATATATATATATATATAGTAATATATACATTTGAAGCGCGGCGAACCACCCCTCCGTATCATGGCCACACACAATATAATAATATGATTACTGTGCTTCACGCATCACTATGATATATCACACTCGGGGTTTACCTTCCTGCATTCACGCACACTCTTTGGCGCCAAACTAGTAACTATTAAGTTTAAGTCTGATATAACACAAAGTGCGGGACAATCTTAGGATTGATACTAAGATATGTAGTGTCGGCAATGCCAACTACTAAAACTGAAAGATGACATGAATCAACTTACTATAATAAGTAACTTAGTTAATCAACTACTTGGGCGATAGCCTTTTCTGCAAAATAACCTGAATAGTTATAATTGTTTGAATTTACGTAATAATGGAAATTTCAAGCCAAATGAAGAATTATTAAGCTTAAATATTTTTGCCGTCCGGAGAAAACAGTCCCATAAAAAGTTTATAAAAGTTAAATTAAGTAAATTATGTGGGCTACTATACAGTTTATCTATCCATAGCACTGTAGCGGTTCTAGATTAGATACATACGGAAAGAGCATCTTGCTACACAACTCATTAATACCTAAATTTTATTGCTGAAAGGTGCTTTATACTAAGAGTCGAGACATCATAACATTCCTTCTAAATAGCAAGGAAGAGAGCTCGTATGCGGACACGATCAGGGACCTGGACACCAGGGTGCACCCTAACGCCCACTAGGTCAGGGCTACGTGACTAGTTATTAAAAAATATTGTAAAAGGCACCACCTCACAAGGCATCGAGAATTCCTTACGCCAGTCAACGGACATTGCCGGATCCATAGCTGTCGACCCCCGTTAAAAGAGATTTACCTCGAGGTAGACGACTCTCGTTGAAGCGGCATCTCCTCATGCCAGCGAGATCCTGGACATAAAGCGGGTACAGCTGAGTGCGCCATCACGGAGTGTATCACCGTGTCAACTATATGGGGCTCCGCTGAGACCAGTCAGACACTTAAAGTCTTCTATGGCGGCGGAGAACCTTATCACTCTTAATACTGGTGCTTCCACAAAGGTGAGTGCACCTCGTGCATCTATCAAACAACAACGCGCTGACTTTATCTTAAACCAGACAGTACTACGGGAAGAATCTCTTAATGACCACTATTTTTTCCAGTTCGGCGTGACTACCCTCCAGCCAATAACATATTCCTCGCTGTGTTCATTCACAACAATGCCAGGGAGCCGTCCAGCTTCGGGGGTGGCTAGGGTGGCTCATCGGATCAAAAGCCCTACCTACGACGGCGGCGGGCCTGCAGAAGCTTCTCAGGCAGAGTACCCTCAGGTGACGTTATCCACCAGAGACGCCACCGCTCAGTCACACCTAAGCATTGATGGACTGCCGATTGACTGCCCCAGGAGAGACTGCATTCAGGCGCGACGTCTTCTCACCAGGGCCCAGCGGTTCGCGCCCGCGGGAGAGGCAGCCATGCAACACAGCGCCAAAAACCTTTCTTTGAGCAGGGATCAAAGGGCTGTAGGTTCCTAAGGCCGCCTATACAAAATGGTATGAGGGCGCCCCGCCCTAAATAGAAGGGCGAACCTAATGCCCAAGGACACGAAAGCATCAGAATCAAAAGGGCACAAGCATCGGAATATATCAGGCCCAGCCCGGACGGCGTTTCCATTTCTGCGCCCAAGCTACAGATAAATGAGTATCTCAAAGCGGTGGCCGCTGCGGAGAGGGATTTATTACATCAGGGCTCATTCCCAATCAAAGATAAGGCCGCAGATCTCAGTCTGATTCTCAAGGGCTCTACCTACTACCTGGCCAAAAATTTCGAGTCAATCGTGGAGGCACGCCTTCGAGAATTTGCAGAGGAAAACGGCCTCTTGTCTGAAAGCGCGCTCGATAATTAGCGCCATTTAGCGGGGTCAATCGAAGGCCAAGCTCCTTTGCAGTCTCCAAGAATACGCAATCTTCCCTAGGCCGTTTCACTCGACGTCAAGAACCCTTGACGAAAGAAGAAACCACTTTTTGTGCCTTACTGAGAACGGACACCGAGGACTTCGACAATCATCTTGCTGAATTGTAATATAACTCTCCGAATGTTAATTGGCGTTTTAAGTGTGGCAGGCGACTGGGATGCAAGCCGCCTTGTTGTGCAATTCTTTGACTATACACCAGGAAATATCTCAAACCTCATACTACTAATGTCGTTATTCTTAAATAAAGTGAACGGCTCTGGATAGTTAACAGCATTCGGTTTGATATTGCATCTTCTACTCTCATCTAATGTTGCCTACTAAGCCAAGGTAACAGGCATAATGATCGGCATTCCTGGATAACACGCCGGAAGCGTCTATTTATCGGTCCGGAATCAGTGGGCAGTCACATCTCTGTATTACCTCTGACAGTCCTTGAGTAGACAACGACAATCTCGCTAAAGTCTCGCTCGAAAAGATTGTATATCTCCACCCGTTCACAAATTCTATAGCTTCCACATTTACAACGGGACCAGCACTAATAATCACCGCGGATGCAAAAGTGCACTCCTCCTCCAGAACGAAAGGCCACGTGGGTCCTCAATCGAACGTACAAAAGACTAGAGTTCTCCTATTACGATATAAGACTAGAGTTCTCCTATTACGATATATTCAAGCGCAGACGTACAGAGCGAAGCAGAAAAAGAAGTACAATGTGATAAGGAGGGTGAACCTGATGATACAGGGTTTATTACCGTGCACCGCCATAAAAGATCGCAGGCCCTAAAGGTGGTTGTGACCAGGCAAGAGGCAGTGATATTTTCTGCCGGCGGCGAAGAGCTACAGAATAATTTCAACAAGGTCTGTGACTATATTGTGGGCCATGTCAAGGGGAAAATCGAAGAACCCCGCTTTACGAAAACTGGAGAGCTTGTCATTGTTGTTGATGCTGAAGAGGATAGGGGCACCTTGCTGTCACTGCAAGAGCTAGCGGGTGTTAAAGTATCTGCCAGAATAAGTGGAGGGCGCTCTTCTGTCAAAGGCAAAATATCCGGTGTGCACCCGTCAATCTCAGAAGCTACCATCCTATCTGCACTAAGATCATTAGGAGTAACCGAGGTAGCTCGAGTTAAAACCAAAAATCCGATGACCAACGTTGTATCAGCAACTGAACACGTAATCTTAACATTTACTGGCAATCACTTTCCATCGGAAATACGCTTGGGCCTAAAGAAGCATGGGGTTGTGTTATACTGCGATCCAATGCAGTGTTTTAGATGCTACAGCATGGATCACTTTGCCGCAGATTGCAAGGTTCCGAAGCCAAAATGTAGAAGATGTGGCTCGCTAGAACATCTTAGGAGAGATTGCAAGGCTCAGGCCAAATGTTGCCTATGCAGCGGCGAGCATGAAGCCACGTGGGGTTCGTGCCCCGTACGATTGAGCCGTATAGAAATGTTGAAGCGGGGCTTTCGGAATGTTATTCAGAGGCAACCTGACGCTCCAACTCTACCACTTTGCGCCCCCGTAGTGTACGTTCAACCGTCTGATAACTTTTCGAAGCGCAGCTGGTCATCTGTGGTAAAGAATGGTACGAAGGTGAACAACGACACAATGAACACTCGAGAAGTTGGACAGTCAAAGTCGAAACCTGTGAAAATAAGCGAAAAAGCGTTGCCTTCAATGGACATAGCTGCAGATCTTGTACAAGGTTTACTAGACAAGGTTGTCCCCTGTATCATCAAAGCGGTTCAAACAGCGGTAACCAGTGTATTTGAAAAGTTGTTTCCCTCTCTGCTCTGTAGGGCAACCGCAGGAGAGATGGGTGGTGACTTGAGCAAAGCCACTGGAGCTACTTCCCTTGAAAAAAACCTTGCAACACTCTATTGAAGCCTCCTTGCGCGATGCACTTTGCACGCTATAATGTAACCAAGGTGTACAGACGAGCAAGCGCGACAGGCCTCCTGGAGGCTCCTGACCGGCTTGCTCAGCAGTAACAAACGCACCAGTACAAAAACAACCGCAACGTACTCAAGACAAGAGATCGCTACTTAAATTATTTCAATGGAACTGTGAAGGCATTAAATCAAGTTACCCACTTCTTCCTTTAGCTAAGCAGTATGACGCGTTGGTCCTTACTGAGACATGGGCCACCAAACCTACAGTCGTTCCAAGTTGGTGTATAGCGGAATGCCTGGGTGTACAAACAGAGGGACCGGGCAGAACAAGTGGTGGAGTTGCAGTGTTGTTTAACAGCAAGCTCGCTGGCGCAAAAACATGCTACAAAGAGGATAACTGCGTAGTCCTAACAGGAACCGCCATTAACGTCATTGCAATATATTCAAGTCCTTCAGAAGCTATTTCAACACTGCTGGAGAAATTAGTACTATGTCTTGACATGGGGGACTTACACAAAGTGACTGTAGTATGCGGTGATCTCAACTGTCGGCTTGACAAACCAAGATGTATAAGAACGGTATCACTACTCAACGCCTTGGCATCTCGCAGTATGTGGGTTATATCTACAGCTGAAGATTCGACATTCGTCGCGCCTCACGGACAATCTACGATTGACATTTTCGCCACAAATGCTAGCCCATGTAATGTCAAGTACAGGGGGGTGCAGGAGAAGACTCTGGCGTTCGGTGCAAGGTGGCACCTACCCGTCGCAATGGAAATATCAATTGAACCTCATTCTACAGATCACAAGCGGCCTTGTCTAAGTCGCAATCTGAATCTCAGCCTTTTGACGGTTACCTCGCGAAACATAGTCCCAGTGCCAACCGTGATCAACGTGGAATCCTATGCCACCAGCATTCGAAGTGCCATTACTGCTAGCGCTCGGCTAAAGCAACAAACGGAAAGCAAGCGAACAAACAGAAGGCACGCTCCATGGTACAATCAGGAGTGCGCCTCTTGCAAACACTATATGATTCAAGCATACATTTTAGCAAAAATCCGCCCGGAGATGACTTATTTTTATACCAGATTAAGTCGTGACTATAAAAGAGTTTTAAAAAACGCCATTAAATAATATGAAGAACGAAAACAATACAAGCTGCTCCTAGAAGCGCAACAACGACCTCATAAGTGGCTGCAGACAGACAGGCGCGTTACTGCGTGTCCTATCCCACATGATATACTAAATGCTCATTTCCGGCAAATGTTTGCCAGTGCCATTACCGTTCCGAGCTGCGCTCCTGTGATAATGTCAGTGTGGGACGAGCGCGTCACTGACGCCCGTCAAGCCCTGTCGCGGCCTTTTAGCAATTCTGAAGTTATCGACTCAATAATGAAAGCACCGTCCGGGAAGGCCCCGGGGCTCGATTTGGTCACAAATGAGCATCTCAAGCAAGCGATTCACCTTGCGCCTTGTTTTACCAGACTTTTTAACGAGGTGATGAAAACGGTCCAACTACCCTCGGAATGGAAAACCAGTCTTCTTAGCATTATCCCTAAAGGAAAAGGAGATCCGCTAGCACCGTCGTCTTACCGAGGTATGGCAAAGAAGAGCGCAATCTACAAACTTCTGTCGGCTATCCTAGCCCGTAGATTAGAACATTTTCTTGAGATTAACAGAAAGCTGCCGGAGCAACAACATGGCTTCAGAAGGGGCCGGTCAACAATGACAGCATGTGCTGTACTTCTAAATTCGATACAACGGGCACTTCGAACTAAGGGGGCTTATCTATTTGCTGTATTTGTAGATTTTAAAGCGGCCTTTGATACGGCCGCACGAACAATTATACTTGACAAGCTGGCTTTTTGCGGGATCTCATTGAATATATTGGAGCTCATTAAAGGTATTTTACAGGAAGGACAAGTTATTATAGATGACGGAGGCGCTAAGCACATGGCGATCTTACAGACCACTGGTGTTGCCCAAGGTGATAATCTTAGCCCCCTGCTGTTTTCGGTGCTGGTGAGTGACCTTCCTGAAGAGATACGGAGTCGGCACTCGCAGGTAGACGTCCTTATGTATGCAGACGACTTGGTGCTATATTCTCGCAGTCGATTCCATTTGCAACAATCCCTTGCGACCTTGCAGCATTACGTTCATCGAAACCAGTTGGAAATAAATTTAGATAAAACAAAGGCAATGAAGTTTAGACGCGGAGGGAAATTGGCTGGAATCGACGAACTACGGTTAGGTTCAAAATCTATAGAATTTGTCTCGCACTTCTCATACCTAGGGGTTATGTTCTCGTCTCGAGGTACGAACTTCTCGAGGCACATTGATGAACGAATTCGGAAAGGACTACAGTCCTTTCATAGCATCTGAGACCCTCATAAACTATCAATGGACGTTGCCGTTAATCTCTTTAACCTGAAGATTGCGCCTACTGCTTCTTACGGTATACAGGTGATATGGCCGCATCTGACGAAGTTAAACTTTAAGGCGCTTGACCAAATCAAGGCCGCTTTTCTAAAAAAGGCGCTAAGAGTCCACCGCACTAGTCTCAACAGATTAGTCTATTTACTGGCGTCGACTCCGCTATTTGTTGAGAATTTACAAAAAATCCACATGTTACCGAAAACGGCAGCTTTCAACGAGTACATGTCTGGATGGGAGAATAAGATGGCAGCCATTGACCCGCTCTTTTATGAAACCCAGGCAATGACGTGTACTTCATGGAAGCGCTGCAACTATGAAAATAGACACCTAATTGCACGATTTGCTGTACATGGCTTCCACATGAAGATCTGTATTCGAGAGAAGTTCCATGAAATTTCCTCGTTATGCTTGTGCAAACTTTGCGGGAGACAGTGTGACTTATATCACCTTCAACGATGCGATAGAACAGTTCCGTTGACTCGACTTTTAGAACCGTGATGAATATATGTATATGTGAATGTGTGCTTTCTCTGTACGCGCAATATTGTAAACCAACCATCGGTTAATAAAGCTATTATGTATTACGATATAGGTAACAGATCTAGGTTGTATGTCGTGTCTAGTTCAAGCACGCATCAGAATGAATGAAAAATAGAGTAATTTTAGGTTAGTTTAAGTGTGCGTTTATTTACATAGGAGAGCAGCAAAATAACCATAAAAAAGACTAATACATTTGCGTGTATATGTTTAGGAGCATTATTAAATTCCTCTAGTGCAATACAACTAATACCGGCCAGTTTGTTGGCCATACGTAGCTACAAAGATTACAAAATGATATCCACCAACCTCACTGAGAGCAGCAATGCAGATTCAGCCAACACGCCTCGGCATGTCTAAAGTATTAAGGTATTTTTGCGTTTGTTGGCGTACCACACTTGAAACGTGGAATCTACTTTTCATTTAAACGTTAACTAGTCGCACGTGTGCAGTCACGTTCACATGCAATAAAGATATTATCCTGTAAACGCCTCATAATAACGATGAATTATTTTCCGTTTGATACAGCGCGCTTGAGCGGCGAATGTGGTGTGAATTTTCTCCTCACGAGACTTACATGCCGCACAAAAAGCTACTTGCGCGTCAATCGAGTTACCTCTGTCTGACTAGCAGCCCGTTGTCATTCGTCTGATTATCAGAACAAATTGAGACGTTCCACCATTTGTTCTCTGTTCCGGCAACACCTTGCGTCTGTCTCGTATCACACTCGTTGTGCTAAGATTACCTGCACTACTGTCTTTCCCCGATCATCGACCCCCACTGTCGAGCGACTGTCAGATTCGCCTCGCTGATTCATCCATTGTAGAGCCAGTCTGACTTCAAACCTCCGCTTCTGCGTTCTAATAGTTGCAGGCTGTGGTTGCAGTAGTAGTATTGTAGCAGATGGCGTAGTACATCGTCGACGGACAGCAATCGTCGTTTGGTTGCCTAGAGGATGTTGTTCTTTTGGAAGGCCCTCCCTATAACAGCGGCTGCTGCTGCTACTGGGGCGGTTCGGCAACAACCCCCCAGCACGTCGACCGTTCAACACCGTCCATCGATTGGGGCACCATGCTGAAGGCGCATCTTCTTGGCGCAGGTCTCGTCGCCTTTTTGTCGTTGTCGACATCCGCTACGACTCTCGACAAGCCAGGCCCGAGTCGGCAGCTTTCGTTTTTTTCCGTCGTCTTCATTGGCCGCTGAGAGCAATCCGTAAGTTGGCCGATCGCGTCAGCAGCGTTTCGCTGAGTCAACGCACTGAAGCGCACCCCCGCCAGTCGAACACACCGATAAGGAGAGGGAGAGAGAGAGCGCGCGAAGCAGAAAGTACCATTCATTACACGTTTCGAGCGAGTTGCCACGATCCAAACCACTAAACGAGATAGACCAATCTTTGTTCATTCGTCCGACTTGTACTGTGACGACGATATAGAAGTTTGCCCGAAAAATCCCTGCCTTTTCTCGTCCAGCATGCGAGCAAAACAGCACGTTACAGCGCATTGCACTGATAAGTTACAATTATCCATGACTGAAAGAACCTAAACCAATCCTTTTAGCTGCAATATGGAAAACATCTACTACTTTTAAGTTGGTCTACTGTACCGAGTTTGTTGACAACGATGCTCTATATATTTGGCAATACATAGCAACCCTGCTCAGTAAACGCATGACTTCCTGGTAACATTTGTGAAAGTTACACAATTTGTTTTCGAATGAGTTATCATTTGTTTAAAACTTCTAATTAGGTCTTCGGGCTGAGATGGACTGCGGCAAAGACAGAAAGTGGATTTGGTATCTCCAGGGAATATATCAATGTATACCTGGAAAAGTCGAATAGGAAACAAATTGAAAAGAACCAAAACGAACTGAATACCTACACCAAAAAAAAAATTCTCATATCTGCAGTAATCTACTTCACGTGTGTGAGCTGTGTAATGTAAAGCACATTCGCTGTGCATCCCAAAATGCGCCTTTAAAACTATAAAATAATCCATGTATGCTCTATGCGTTAAAGGGCTTAGAAGTTCAAGAATAGCCGAGATAACATGACTGCAGTACCTCCGTTATTCGTATGAAGCTGCGTACTGGCCGGTTTGGTCCAGATCGACCTGGTTTGGTCTGACCCCTCCGATCCGATTATCTGACGACGCATTTTTGCGACGGCAGAGCCGCGTGCGTTGTTCGGCGTTGGGACGGACAAAAAAGTTGTTCTCTCGTCCGTTTAGGGGCACTAATTAATAAAGTGCTCGTAGCGACCACTCTCTCAAGGGAACCTTCACTTTCCGCGCCTTGGTGTCTCTGCCCGCAAAGCTATGCTATGTTTCCTTTTCGGCATTTGGCACAACTTATAGATGCTTTTGTTGTTGATGCTGTTATGTCTTTTATCAATAGCAGGCGAATATGGTTCCGTGTTGGTAATTTCTTCCATAACTGCTGTTATTAGGGTGAGAGTTCGTAGTATAGTTATTGCTGCAACGTCATAGTTCCAAAGCACACCGCTAGTTAAACTCCAAGCTTCCGCGAGTTTGTATAATTTATTTGTTTGTGCAGTAGTCATTAAAACGTCAAAAAACGTAACGATTTGATTATAGGTAATTTTTTTATAGCTTACCTTATGTGGAACTTAAATAAACTGCATTTTGCTACCTTGGGGGATCAGTCGAGAGTTGCTTATTTGCCTGTTGTAAAGAAGTTCTACTGTCTGCAGGTTTTCTTAGAGAGCCAGTTTAATTAAGTGTACAGTTAGCAGTACTTGTGTAACTTGTTTTATTCGTAGTCATATTATATATTGTCCGCTTTATATTGCGTAGCAGAGACGACATACCTCCTAGTCAAGTCTCAGCAGTATCAATTGTTAGCGTACTTTTTTCTTGTAGTATCAAATATATAATTTTGGTAGTACCCCAGAGTTTACTAGATACTAATTACAATAATTAAGATAGAGGCCTCACACTGGATCCGTTATTGCAATGTAAACAAGTATACCGTACGTAGTTTGGTGAAAAAGTTTCGGATGGATGGACTGCAGGTGCCGAGTGGCTAGCACAAAACTCCACCGGTAGAGAAACCAATGGGCAGACCTAAGCTCAGTAAACAGTCAATATTTGCATTAGCTTAATGGATTGAAGGGCTGCTCCCAAGAGCATTTATTGTAATTCAAAGGAAAAGGCGAAATAAATGATTTTGGTCCACGCGGTCTATGGTCATGCTCTACGGCGTCTATATAGAGATAGGAATAGACCTACGGTGTCGTAGATAAGAATCAACCAAGGGTATCTACAACTAGGATACCCTATTAGTAGTTGCAGGCCCATCTGTGTTTGTGTTGTCGTCATCCGTAGTCTCCTAGGTCTGTGTCTAGGCTTCTCATCTGACCCGCGGCGGTCGATGGAGTAGGCGAACGATTATTGTTTTTGGGTGTCGGCGGTTGCAACCATCGGCTGCCAGGAGGCGTTTCAATCGAACTGACGACTGTCACAGACACGCAGATCACGTCGGTGATTATGGACGGCGGAAACCAGCGACGCCGTGCGCAACTGTTGGCCAACCCGTGACCGGCAAGAGGTCGGGGGGATCCGCCAGTTCAAACCCCTCACCAGCCCGATGGTACCGCGACTGCTAGTGTTGCTGTGGTTGCTGTCACAGCTGGCAACACAGCAGCTGCCAAGCTGGCAGTCAGCTACACAATCCGCCAGGACCAGCTTCTAATTGCAGTGCCAGACCAGGGTGGAGAACTGTCGGAGGCGGCGGGGGTCTAGGGGGAAAATTGTGTCATTATGTTTATTTAGGCAAACCACACAGCACCAAACAGTCTCCAACAAACAACAGCAGCATTACCCCAGTAAAATATGGTATCTCCCTGCGTCGTGCAGCTTACTATATATATATATCACTATAACAATACCTAGACAAACAATTTGACGTTTGTCCAAATCACTTTATAGATGTATATATATATATATATATATATACAATGCGTTCCCTAACTTGCCCAGAAAATATTAAGATATAGTACAACTCGGCGAAAAAAAAACACTTTTTTTCAATAGAAAGAAGAGCGGAAATGTATTTTTTTTAAGTGAGAGCGAAATTACTAAAATAGTTGTATCGAACTCTTCATTCTGACATATATTCACTAAATCTGGGATTGCGAGAGTCCCAGTCATCCTAACGACAAGCCAATTATATCTGCTTGTTTGGAAGAAATGTTTGCATCTGCTGAAGTTCATTCTACGTTAGCTCAAAACACAACAAAATTTCTTTGCAATTTTTACATTTTGGCTTTCACCCTCATTTTCGCCTTTTTAGATAACATTTTCGCCCTCTCGTTGCATTGGAGAAAGTTTTTTTGCTGGCGAATTCTGGAACACCCTGTATACTGCGCTATACGTAAATATAGCATTAGAACTACAAAGGGAGGTAGGCAAGCATAACAAAAGTGTCAGTGACTTGTCGCTATAGTATATGCACATACAGAGGCGATGATCGTTAACTGTTAGTTAAAGAAGTACATTGAGAAGATGACTACTGAAGGTGTACGAGAAATAAGCGCGTCGATGTGGATGTTAAACTATTGACCAATACGACAGAAGCTACCAAGGGGGCGTGCGAAGGCCAAATGCCCGAGTGAGCGGCAGTGGGAGGAAGCCCCCTGGCCCCGGGCACGACTAAATCATGTGAACGTTGCTGTTTGTAACAGCAGTAGCCCGCCAACCGCCGCCGCCGCCTTTCAAAGGCAGACAGGAAGGCAGTCATGACACAGACATGACGTGAATTCAAGTGACACCAATGTACCTGCAACACGTATGCCTGCGTTTGCTCTCATACATACACAGCTGTCTATCTGTATTGACTCGACTGACAACTAGTTGGCTGACGAAGCAAGCTGCTGCATCCGTCAGATGGGCGACGATGGTGAACGTGAAGATAGAGGGAGCGTGTGCGAGATAATCAACGCTTGGTGGGCTACAGACACGACCGAGAACGAGGGGGGGGGCGACCCCAAGGTAGGTTTGGGGTTGGGAACAACAGTTGTCTGTTCGCAGCCATCCAAAATGCGGTGGGGAGTCAACATATGCGTGTCTGTGGAGGTCAGTTAAATAAATCGTACACGGGGAGAAGAAGGCTGTCATTATAAGCAAATACTGGTATGTAGATGAGAAGCAAGCTTTTTGTACTACGGTGACTGGTTCTGTCGGTTACACAGTGATTACTACTGTTAACTTACCCGCTTGGCTCTCCGATGGCGCAGAATAACGCATATATGAGAGAAGTTTACGCTCGTATTGGATATATATGGGGTTTCTACAAGAGAGGAATATAGTAGCAAGCCAGTGCTTTTTCAACTAAAGGGGCCAATGCATGGCAATGCCCCGTTTTGTATAGCGATGCGTTGGATGTCCAAGGCACAGCTACACACATTGTTTGTTTTATAGCTCAGGGGGCTGAAGGTGCTCCAATTTTAATCGCAAGCATAAATTAATGTATATATATAGTACAAAATAACCGGAAACATTTTCGAGATCGATATAGGAAATTGTAGAGCTCGTTAAAGCAAATATGTTTTTCTATGGAGCACGGTCCTAGGGAAGTCTTGTTTCGGTGTGAGAGTGAAAGAGGACATACATCGCCTAGAAAATGCAACACGGTCGTTTAGAATGGAAATTCGCAAATATTGAAATTCCATTATTAGTTTTTTACCTTTAATACCTCAAAATCATAACTCTACGACCAATCACAGTTTTCGAAACTGATATATTCAAGCAGATGCGCATTTCATGCGATCATTTTTATATCAAATCTAATGGTGGCGGAGTAATTAAGGTTTTCCGGAGGGCACGAGATTTAGTGCATTCATAAATGACCCACTCCATCAGATAAATTATTCATCATAGCTCTGGAAGCTGAAACAATTATTATTTTTTTCAGTGGAACCCTGAGGGTATCAAATCGAATTTACGATTACTTCCCTTAACGGAACATATCGTTGTGTTAGTTAGTTAGTACTGAGACCTGGGTCACCCACGGTCATCCCCAATTCGCGTGTAGCGGAATGTCTGGGTGCCCAGTCAGAAGGACCAGGCCGAACGAGTGGAGAAAATGCTGTCATATATAACAGTAAACTTCCTGGAATCCAACCTTGCTACAACGAGGACAATTGCGAAGTCCTGACAGGGAACACCTTAAACGTAATTGCAGCCTCCTCTAGTCCATCACATGATACGAAAATTCTGCTGGAGAAATTAATAGGGTGTCTAGATATGACCAACTGGCAGATAATAACTGTACTCTATGGCGAGCTCAACTGTCCATTTGATAAGACAAAGTACCCAAGAAGAGCGTCACTCCTGAACATACTGGCGTCTCGGAGCATGTAGGCTGATGGCTCGACATTTATCGCGCCGCAAGAACAGCCGACAATAGATATATTTGCTACAAATGCTGATCCGCGTGACCTAAAATATGGAGGAATACAAAGGGGTACCCTGGCGCTTGGTATAAAGTGACATTTACCGGTTGCGATGGGTAAATCACCTGATCCGCAAAATTTGTACGGCAACCTGCCTTTTCTGAATCGCACTCCGGACATCACGCGACTGAAAACCGTTTCTCGAAGTGTTCTTTCTGTTCCAGCTTTTATAGACGTGGATTCACAAGCTTGCAGGCTCCATAGCGTCATTACCGGTAGCACCCGAACAAAACAAGCTCGTAGTAGATAGTACAATCAGCATGCTGTTCCTGCAAGCACTGCATGGTGCAAGCATCATCCCGTATACGTTCTGAGATAACGCTCCTTTACACTCGACTAAGCCGCAACTATAAGAAAGTGGTGAATAACGCTATATAATGTATAGCCATTTGAGCGACTCGGAGGTGACTGACGCAATGATAAACGCGCCTCTGGGTAACCCCCCGGACCCGACCTGGTAAACAAACACCTTCTGCAGGCCACTTTGCTTGTGCCGTGTTTTACTGCTCTCTTTAATAAAGTGCTTAGAACGTCCCGATTACTCGTGGAATGGAGGACCAGTCTTCCTAGTATTATTGCTAAGGGTAAAGAAGACCCACTGGCTCCATCGTCCTACCGAGGAATAACGGAGAAGAGCGAAATTTACAAGCTTCTGTTGGCCGTCTTAACCCGTCGCCTGGAAGTATTTCTAGAAGTGATCACTCCCTGAGCAACAACACGGGTTTAGAAGAGGCAGATCAGCAATGACTGCGTGCGGTGTACTTCTAAACACGGTGCATCGTACACTTCGTATCAGGAGAAGTTATCTATCTATTGACTGTGTTCGTGTACTTCAAGGCGGCCTTTCGATATGGCCTCGCGAACGATCACCCTGGACAAGCTGGCACGCTGTGGAGTTTTACCGAGCATGCTAGAACTTCTAAAAAGCATTTAGCAGGAGGAACTGGTAATAATAAACGATAGGATTGCTGAGCACGCGCCAATCACTCAGACTACCGGTGGTGCTCAGGGTGATAATCTGAGTCCCCTGTTGTTCTCAATGTTGGTAAGCGATCTCCCAACGGAAATACAAAGTCGGTAATCACAGGTGGAAACGCTTATGTATGCCGATGATATAGTATTGCTCTCACGAAGTCGTTCTCACTTGCAGCAGTTGCTTGTAACTCTACAGCGCTATGTCGACGGCAACAAACTGGAGATAAATGCGAGCAAGACTAAAGAGATAAAATTTCGAAGAAGAAGAAAACTGGCCAAAAGCGATGAGTTCTGACTGTATGCAAAAACACTCAAAATCGTTCCCTATTTTCCCTACGTGGGGGCCGTGTTTTCATCACGTGGCACAAGTTTCTCCAAACATGTTGAAGATAGAGTCCGAAAAGGTCTACAATCCTTTTACGGTGTCAGGGAATCATACAGGCTCTCGATGGAGGCTGCTGTTAGCTTGTTTAACCTGAAGATTGCGCCCATTGCATCCTACGGTGTTCAGGTGATTTGGCCTCATCTCGAAGCCAGTTTCCTAAAGAGAGCATTAAACGTCCACACCACTAGCCTGAATAGGTTAGTATACTTACTGGCGTCATTGCCGTTATTCGCCGAGGACTTGCAGAGATTGGCCGACATCGACCCGCTATTCCATGAAACAAATGCAATGACGTCGGATTCGTGGAATGGCTGCAGCTATGAGGACCGATATCTGGTGACCAGATGTGCCGTCCACCAGATCTGTGTGCGCGAGAATTTTCATGAGATCTCGCCGGAGTGCATATGTAAACTTTGTGGCCGCCCGTGTGATCTCTATCATCTTCAGCGTGTCGAGCCCGGTGGCGTGGTGGCATGCGTCTGCGCCTCGCGACACATAGGTGCGCGGGTTCGAGCCCCACCGTTGTCCATTTGTATTTATGGGGGTCCGTCTGTGAAACAATGCGAAAAGCAGACGTTAAATCTTGGCTGAGAGTCAGCCCCAAAAGGATAATCATCTTCAGCTTTGTGTAAGAGCCATTCCGTTCTCTACACTCTGGAAATGTGGTGCCTATGATGTATATGTGTAAACCAATCCTTGGTTAATAAAATCACTACTACTACTATTATTTATTATCTTACAATAACTGCCAAAACCAAAGTATATCAAGCAGTTTGTAAATACGCTATGTGTTTTAATTTTTATATACTAGACCCAGGAGAATAACTGCATAACAAGTTCCTCCGGTAACGAAACGCAGAACTGCAGCTGTTGCACACTCTGTATTCTCGTTAATGTAATTCATACTAATGTGACATTGTTTCTAAGCTTGTCGACGGTCCTTTGTTAGGTTGCGATATATCTGTCCGACATTTAGCTTGCCAGTTTCATTGCGTTCTTCTTGCACTATGAGCCGATGCATCTTTCATATACAAAATGTGCTATATAATATAATTTATGCTCGCTAGTTAACATGTTTCATGGTCGCATTTTAATCATCAGCTATGTTATAATCATAATGTTGCTCTGTTATTCTCTGTTTTTTTACCGGCGACCTGAGTAAAACAAGGCTCCTTCCAAGATACAAAACTGTTTCGACACAATTTTTCTATAGAAGTAGAACTGATATGCTGCAAGAAAAAACAGAGCCTACTTCACGAGGAATATCTGTTATAATAGACAGCCCTTTGTAAACTTAAGACGGTGGCCGTAAAGTCGTATTATATCGTTGTGACGAAAACGCGTTTGTATAGTAAGCAGCCATTTTTGTTTTGAATTATGTGAAGAATTATCATCGCGTGTCTTATGCTTCTACGGTGTAAAATCGTTAAGCACAAGTACAAAAGTGATTAGAGCAGGCTGTTCGCATAGCACATAGCCTTTAATGGTAATTTTAATATGTGTTAAATCAAGCGCGCTAAATCGTGGTAATAACTGCTCTGTTACATTTTGTAACGTGTTTGTTCGTGCCAAAACGGGTCACAGTAATCGAGTAATAAATCATTCGCAAATCTTGTAGACATTAGCGCGCCTCCAAGCATTGTAAGATGCAGTTTTGTAACGGTACCACGTTGACAATTTGTATATATGTGTAATATTCCCGTCAATATCACCTTTATCATAACAAACACTACCCCATGTATTGTGTGCGATTGATATTAGTAATAGTTGTAAGTGCCTGTGTAGAGACAAGTCTTAAAGAAGACAATTGCACAGCTAGTCGATGGGCCGGGCTTCGGCCTGATACACTGGGGCGCATGCGCCATGGTAGGAGGCGGGACCCAGCGGTTTCAGCTCTCGCCTTTGTGGGTGGCCCTGCTGTTACTGCTGATAGGGCCTAGGCCCCGCGCGTGGTTCACACTTGCAACCGCGGATACGTTAACCTGTCTCTCGGAGAGGGCCTTCTGTGGGGATACATTTTATACTCCGAACAACGACCCCAGCTCACCATCGACCGACCTCTCATGTCAGCCTCCACCACCAGGTTGACAACACGTGCACGTTGCAAGTGCAAGTGCCCTCCAGCGTGTATGAACTTGTGTCGAATTGCCAATTTCAAGTGAGAGTCACTAATGAGTACAGACAGCTGAATACAGTATTACTGTCTTTTAGCCCAGTCGTTGTATGCGTCACTCAACGGGCATGATCATCTCAATATTATCACGTGCATCAACGTGATAGAATCAGCGTCGTAGTGCCTGTAAGCCGACTATTCATGCAGCGCTGCGTTTGAAAAAGTGCCAACGTACAAGATCATCTTTATATCGTTGCGTGCATTGACGTGCTCGAATCGCAATACAAACAACCGTTCCGTTTATTCAGTCATTGAGCTAGGAACTCACAGTGTTGTCTGCTTCAATGCAACGCCGCTCGTCAACAGCAGGGTCAAGAACAGGAACCTCTTTACAAAACCAGCAAACACAGCCTAAACGAGCTCATACTATGGAAGACAACGACCAGCATCGTATGTTTCTAAACTTGTGCTTATTAGTGCTCACATCGGTCTTCACTATTTACATGATTTAGTTACATTTCGAGGAAATTCGCGGAAAACAAGTAATATCTCAGATGTGGTGACGTGGTCTAGCGGGCTAGTGAATTTTTATTGAGCGATACTCATTGAGAATAGATGATACACCATACTGCTAAAAATCAGTGACCATGCTGTCACAAAAGCTATTGGAGAAACCCTAGGAATTTTAACAAGTCCGCATTTGTTGCTGCTCCTAAGCGTCCATGCTATAAAAGCGTGATATACGTATTTACTTATACATGTCAAGCGAATAATAATTCCATGTGTCCACAGGAATGATAGTTATAGGAAAAAATAAATAGCGATATTCATTGGTACCCACAACTTGGTGACTACTCTGTTCTGGAGATACACTAAATTCAAGCCCACGTTCCTCGAATGTCTATTAAACCATCCCGTTTGGTTGTGCTCTTATGTGAGCTTACAGTAGTAAAAAACGTAAGCCGTGACTTTGCAAAAGGAATTTTGAAACTAGGAGCTATCAGAAATGTATGTATCACTATGATTCATAACTTATCGGTTTAATGTGTACGTCCAGGTCAATAAGACATTATTTATTTATCAGGTTGCCCATAATGATAATATTTTATGGATATAGTTTGTTTGGCACAATGCATGCATAGCATTTTAGAGCTTGGTGTAAGCTTTCCTCGTGGTAGCCAATTATTTACAAATAGAGGAAACATTTCTAATTGCAACTCAAAATTATAACCTATTTTAAAATTTGTCTACGCTTTTTAGCAAAGCGCTTCTAGTGTCAATTTATTTCAGAAGTACAATTTTTTCATTTTTTACTTAGAAATCGTGCGGAAGTCCCGGGCGAGTCGCCGGGCGACGCCGTCTACCTCATCGGCTGTCATCCTGTCAAAGAATGTAGCTGAATCAAGCCTGAACCGTGAACAATCAACAACATTTGGCCATATTTGTGGCGCTTGTACAAAGCCCATTATGGACAGGTATATAAATATATATTTATAGGTAGATACAACGTGTGCGTGTGTATATATATATATATATATATATATGTGTTCTATAAATATTGGAGAGACGTCGCATCCCTATAACATAGGTAATTTAAGCCAAGTAGTCGTTGAAAATAGTACACAACTGATTATCGATCTATTTAAGTATCGCATAACGAATTTTGAAGCTAATCGTGGCGAATCGAATACACTGGCCTCATCGAATTGTCGGGTTGATTAGCGTAAGCAATATGTCGTATGTATGTATAATAAGCCTTATGTTGCTATGGCGTTTTCTTTATGCTTTAACATGTTGGTCATACATAACTATAGACGACCGCATAGCATACCGATATGTAATAAGTATGATGTTGACACACTAACAAGAGTGGACAGATCGCCATTTCTGCAAAATACCCTTATTTGTTACAATTGTGAATTTTTTTTTTAATTATGGCAAATTTTTACTTAAACAGAAATCATTGCATTTAAATAAATTTGCTATTCGAATAAAATGTATATATATATATATATATATAAATTTAGTAATATGTATATATATATATATATATATGTATATATATATATATATATATATATATATATATATATATATATATATATATATATATATATATATATATATATATATATATATATATATATATATATAAATATATATATATATAGGTGCCACCGGCGGGGGGTTACTAATATCAAGTGGTCTGATGTTGTTCTTGTTGTTACTGGTCGATGCACGCTGCGTCCGAACGGCTGCTGCTGCTGCCGCTGCTGCACCGGTGGCAACCCAACCGAACGTCGAACCAACCGCGCCGGCGCAGGTATCTGCTGCGGGCACTGGAGCAGAGCTGGCACTGTGGCTGTCTCGTGTGCTCACTGTGTCACGGGGCCCTCGACGAGCTGGGCCCCACGCTGTTTGTACGCGGCGACCTCATCCTGTGTCGTCGCGATTACGCCCGGTCAGTTTGCCGTACGTAGAGTCGTCTCGTAGAGTAGTGAACGCTAAATCTTAGGTGGGGGTCAGCTAGCAAAAGTATTTTATCTGGCAGTAGTAGTAGTAGTGGAGATGCCGGCCGGCTGAATAGCAGCGTGCTGGTGGCAGACACCATAGTATCGCCCGTTACCGTGGGGGAGAAATGCCGACCAGACGTCGTCAGCAAACAAACAGCCGTTTTGCCAGAAAGAGGGGTAGGACGTTTAGAGGAGGACGACGAAAATGGCAACAGTCTCATTAGCAGCACAATTAGCAACGCTTGTGGCTGTGGTCTTCGTCGTCGTCGCCGTTGCCGCCGCTGCCGCAGCCGCAGTAGCTCTCGTTGTTGTGGCTGTTTTTGGAGCGACCTCGTATTATCGGTAGTCACCTATCAAATGTCCGCCCCATTTTTCCCGAACCTTGCGAAAAAAAAATGTCCGGCTTTGACTCCGCCACTAATCATTCCGGCCATCATTCCCCACCCAGTTCGGATTTTTTTAAATTAAAAAAATATATATATTATATATATAACTCATTGGTCACACAATTTTTGTTTTGTATGGATATCTAGTCAGTAATGCACAGCATGTTTAGCTATCCACATACTTGCCATGTAATATATATATATATATATATATATATACATATTGTCTGTTTATTAATAATAACTCCGTGATTATTTTAATTGCTTGTTTCTTTGCGTTTAAAAACTTGAATATTAACAACTAACGGAAAATGTATCCGTTCCAACATATCCGAAAAATCTATGATAATAGGACAGATGCGACGGAGAGGATTGCCATTTAAAGCCCGGTACACACTATTTGTCTAGAAAAAAAATTACAAACCATTTTTTGGTTACATCCGTTTAATCCGACTTCAAGAATGTTTGCAAGCGGCGGTCAATGTGCAGGATGTCTGCGTAGGATTGCCCCTCATGAAAGCGTCATGCGGGCACGAAATCTTGCATTTCATCCAGAATGTTTTAGCTGCTCGCGCTGCGGTTACAGGTAAGCCCATACGTTTATATTGTGCCTATGTACCTAAATTGACAGCTACGGACAAAGGAAGTTTATATATATATATATATATGAATTAAAATATTTTGAAGAAGAACGTCAAGCTTAAGGCCACTAGATCAATTTGCTTAAATGGGCACACATGCACAGATCTTCCGTTAGCCATTATAGCCAGATTAGTCTTTGCCCCAGCGCACACGATACAAATATAGTGGCAAAATACTATAACTAATAAAATGCTGCTTGCGTGCTGAAACAAAATAATTATAGATGAGAGTATTCCCTATATCATCCAGGCATTGCATAACGCGCAAGTCGAGCACAAAGATTAAATTAGTAAAAATGAACTTTCGGAAATAATAAAAATGTACATACGTAAATACGGAAATATAGCAAAATGCTGATGCTCACTTTTTATCGTAACAACAAACCCGGCAAGAATAACTCCAACATTTTTGCTACGTCTTCGTTGTGCGCTTCTTCCAGGTGTTCTGCCGTTTAATCGTGTAACTCTCTCCACAGTTTATATGATCATAGGGCAAAAGTCGAGCACAAAACATGACAAGCAATAATCGAATTTCTAGTATACTTCTATATATTCGCCGTGAACAGTAGCCATGGCTGATAAACGCCACGAAAACAGCGCTTATGCAACTTAGCAATCCTGTACTGCGTGAACACAAAATGCAGAAAATAGACTTTTTTCTCAAAGAGCTGATCCAACTAACAAAAGCTACATTCACCACAATTCCAGGTTCCGCACCGGAGATCGCTTCTGTCTTGACAACAATCGGCCAACATGCGAGGCCAGCCAAACGGACCCGTCAGTGTGCGCCACCATAAAAAGTACCCAAGGCGTAAATCGGGGCAATTTCGGTGGAGGGTCATACAATGGCCAGGCGCAGGCCCAGGCGTCAAACAGCCTAACCCAATCTGCTGTCACGTCTCACATGCACAGACAGGACACGTCCGCTGACAGCTCACTGTTTCCGGCTTTCTTCTATCACGGCGCACAAGAATCTCAGTCAAATGGCCTCCAGCAAGGGGCGTCACCCCGCCATGCTGGATCACCTGCGTTATCCGATCTCTTTTATCCAATGAACGCGTCTCACAACGAAGATCCCTCAAGAGTGACTAGATCAGCACAAGTGCATTAGAAAAATGAAAATTCGAGTTAGTCAACGATGCGTTATCGGTGGTGTAATATCACCAAAACAAGCTTCATATGTGTAAAAATCAGGGACATGAATAACAGTGCTAATTGTTTTGTAAGTGTGCGTCCTCGCTTATAATTGATATATGTAGTACCTTTTCCGAGCGGTGTCACACACATTAATCCAGGTACAGTATTTAATAAAGCAGTCCCCTAAGGAATGAACAGGTTTCAAGCCAGGTGAGTGAAGTGACATCCTCTATACTACCGACGAGAGCAAATTCTTACGATCAAACACCGACATAAGAAGTACTTTCCAATTAAATGCCACTACCATCATCCTTAACGCATTTTTAAAGCGCATTTTTAGCAGTTCACGTTGTTGCATATGGATGGCCGCGAATAGGAAGTTGGTATTTAGCGCGACATGATGATGATGATTTGCCTGTGCAACAAACCCGTTACGCACTGTAGTCCACAAACCGCCAACGTATTGTCGGTCCAACCCGCCACTGCACTGTTAGCCACAACCTGCCAATGCCGTTCGTGCACAGTCACGTTGCCGGTTCGCCGGGGCCGGATTGGCCACAAACCCGTTACACGCACTGTCCGTCCACAAACCCGCCACCGGGTATTGGTCGGGTCACAAGGGACCCGCCACTGCACTGTTAGCCACAACCTGCCACTGCACGTTCGTGCACAGTCACGTTGCCGGTCGCCGGCCGTATAAAAGGGGTGCGCGCCATTTTGTCATCCTCTTGCTACCTCGAGCGTTCGGGCGTAACGCGCACTCTGCAAACCCTTAGTCCCGGCGGCGACCGGGACGTCCGACGGCGTGGCAGCGACAACGGCGTGAACGTGGCAGTGATACAGTCCTAGGGTGGTGAGTGATCGTGGCTAGCAGGAGCAGGTAGATTTATATATGTATATATACAGGTAGTTCAATAAGTTCTTAGAATGAAAACCGAGAATTTTCCAAATCATGTTTTTAAATTTTTCTTATTCGATATACTCCCCGAGAAGCTCAATACACTTTTCCCACCGAGATTTCAGAGCTTTCATACCTCTTGAGTAGAATTCCGCGTCGTTAGACTGAAAATAGGCATTGACAGCAGCCTTAACCTCTTCATTGCTGGAAAAACGCTTTCCACCGAGACTATTCTTCAAATGTCCGAAGAGGAAATAATCAGAGGGGGCCAGGTCTGGAGAATAGGAGGGTTGTTCAATAAGTTCGAACCTCAGTTGGGCCAGTTTTGCCGATGCTTGCCGGGACTTGTGTGCAGGAGCATTGCCCTGGTGAAACGGGACAACCATATTCTGCAAAGCGGGCCGTTTCACGATGAGTTCTTGCTAACGGCAGTCCAACAGTCTTGCATAATATTCTCCTGTGATCGTTTTACAGCTCGCAAGGTAGTCGACCAGCATTATTCTACGTTGGTCTTAAAAAACTGTAGCCATCACCTTTCCGGTCAATGCCGTTGTCCGCACCCTCTTCGGAGGTCCTTCATCAGGTGCACACCATTGGCAAGATGCTTCTTGGGTCTCGGGAGTGTAGTGATGAACCCGGCTTTCATCGACGGTCATGAATCTGCACCAAAAATCCGACAGATTGTTCGACATCTTGGCCAAATTTCGCTGTAAAGCCAAAACAGGCGCGTCTTTTTGGCCTTGGTTGAGCAAATGCGGCAGCCATTTTGCTCTAAGCTCTTTCATCTTCAAGTTTTCGTGTAGGATAAAATGCACACTGCCTAAACTAATCCCTAATGCCTCCGCTATTTCCTTAATGTTCATTCGCTTATCTGTGCCAAGAATTTTTCGCACTTTCTCTACGTTTTCCTCATTAGTTGCCGTTTTTTGGCCTCCTGGACGTAGTTCATCCTCGGTGCTCCTGCGACCTCTTTTTAACACATTAATCCAGTTGGAAACAGTGGCAAAACATGGCGCAGAGTCACTGTACGTCTCGTCTAACTCAATTTTTACTTGGGTCGCATTCCAACCTTTAAAATAAAAATGCTTGATAACCACTCGAAACTCTGTTTTCTCCATTTTTAAAAATCACGCCGATACGTTGCACGGGAAAAGCTATCAAACGAAATCGCAACGGCCAATCACCATAATATATTGAGTGCTAGCAGTCGAAAAGTTGCAGTTTCTATTAGCGGTGAAAACGTGCCAAAATTCGAATTCTAAAAAGCTCATTCTAAGAACTTATTGAACTACCTGTATATATATATTTAGTTGAGTAGCACAGCAGTATTGTTAAGTGTGTACTGTGTGTGAGTTCTGGCGGCGAAACAGCTTCGCGCTAACGGCCGGGACATTGAGTAGAAAGTAAGTGAGCTAGGCAATAATACGAAGAGAGGCGGCGCTGCCGTATTGCTCTCTGTCGTATCGTGATCATAATAAATAAGATCAGTGAGTGTGAGAACCTGCGCATTTTCGTCTGTCTTCATTCTACGGTTCCGTTGGCAACACACTTGTTCGACGTTAGCGAGTACTTGCTCTCAAGTCGGGTCTCAAGTCGACTCACACGGCTAGAACTACTGTTGGAAATTTAGGCTCGGTGGCAAATGCATTGAAAGCTGTTAGCCCCGGTTTGGCAGAAGCTATCAAGATGGTGACACTTGACACTCCATCTAAGCAGAGTGTCCAATATGTCAAAATTCCTTTACCTCAAGGGCTCACTGAGACGCATGAATGCTATGCATCCGGGACCGAAAACTCAAAGGCAGCCTGCAACAGAACTTACACAGATGACATCTCACATTTAGTTTGTTGCTAAACACGTAAAAATTAAACATATAATACCTAAAATAGCAAGGATTGTGCTAAAATGTATTTTTAAAAGCCTTAAATGACGTAGTGACTTACAATCATAATACGACATAATTGTATCTGCTATCGTTTTGCCCTGGTATACCTCGATTTTCAAAGACAGACTCGCGTTTGTTGGCAGACATTATAGGCTCAAAGCTCGGGGTTCCGCTTAGAACTGGCTTGTTCTTACCACCAACTCGTTTCTAGAACCGGCTCGTTCTTACAACCAGCTCGTTCTTAGAACCGACTCGTCCTTAGAACCAGCTTTGTAAGAACCAGCTCGCTATAAGAACCGTATTATCCTTAAAACTGGCGCATCCTTAAAGCTGGCTTGTTCTTAGAACCGTATTCTCTTTAAAACCGGCTCGTTCTTTAAACTGGCTCGTTCTTAGAGCCAACTCGTTTTTTAAATCGACTCCTTCTTTAAATCGTATCGTCCTTAGAACCAGTTCGTTCTTAGAATCAGCTCGTTCTTAAAACTGACTTCTTCTTAGAAACGGCTTGTTTTTAGAACCGTATTATCTTTAAAAATATAATTTTTGTTTTCTTTTTAATCCAGTCTTTTTAAGCCGGTTCGTTCAGTTCTTAAAACCAGATCGTTTTTAGAACCGGCTCGTTTTTAGAGCTGTATTGTCCTTAGAACCGGCTCGTTCTTACAACTAGCTCCTTCTTACAACCGGCTCGTTCTTAGAATCGGCTCGTTCTTAGAACCGGTTCGGTCTTAGCACCGGTTCGGTCTTAGCACCGGCTCGTTCTTAGAAATGGCTCGTTCTTAGAACCAGCTCGTTCTTAAAACCAGCTCGTTCTTAGAACCGGCTCGTTCTTAGAACCGGCTCGTTCTTAGAACCGGTTCGTTCTTACAACCGGCTCGTTCTTACAACCGGCTCGTTCTTACAACCGGCTCGTTCTTAGAACCAGCTCGTTCTTAGAACCGGCTCGTTTTTAGAACCGGCTCGTTCTTAGAACCAGCTCGTTCTTAGAACCGGCTCGTTCTTAGAACCGGCTCGTTCTTAGAACCGGCCCGTTCTTAGAACCGGCTCGTTCTTAGAACCGGCTCGTTTTTAGAACCGGCTCGTTCTTAGAACCGGCTCGTTCTTACAACCGGCTCGTTCTTACAACCGGCTCGTTCTCACAACCATCTCGTTCTTAGAATCGGCTCGTTCTTAGAACCAGCTCGTTCTTAAAACCGGCTCGTTCTTAGAACCGGCTCGTTCTTAGAACCAGCTCGCTCTTAGAACCGACTCGTTCTTAAAACCAGCTCGTTCTTACAACCGACTCGTTCTTAGAACCAGCTCGTTCTTAGAACCAGCTCGTTCTTACAACCGACTCGTTCTTAGAACCAGCTCGTTCTTACAACCGGCTCGTTCTTAGAACCAGCTCGTTCTTAGAACCAGCTCGTTCTTAGAACCAGCTCGCTCTTAGAACCGACTCGTTCTTAGAAACAGCTCGTTCTTACAACCGGCTCGTTCTTACAACCAGCTCGTTCTTAGAACTAGCTCGTTCTCAAAACCAGCTCCTTATTAGAACCAGATCGTTCTTAGAACCGGCTTGTTCTTCTTATCTTTCAATATTTTTTTAAATGTTTCATTATTTTTTTTCTAATTTTTGTTTTCCTTTTAAGTCAGTCTTTTTAAGCCGGTTCGTTCAGTTCTTAAAACCAAATCGTTTTTAGAACCGGCTCGTTCTCACAACCAGCTCGTTCTTAGAACCGACTCGTCCTTAGAACCAGCTCGTTTTTAGAACCGGCTCATTTTTACAACCAGTTTGTTCTTAGAACCAGCCTGTTTTTAGACCGGCTCGTTCTTACAGCCAGTTCGTTCTTAGACCGGCTCATTCTTATAATCAGCTCGTCCTTAAAACCGGCTCGTTCTTGGAACCGGCTCGTTCTTAGAACCGGCTCGTTTTTATAACCAGCCCGTTCTTAGACCGACTCGTTCTTACAGCCAGTTTGTTCTTAGACCGGCTCATTCTTAGAATCAGCTCGTCCTTAAAACCGGCTCGTTCTTGGAACCGGCTCGTTCTTAGAACCGGTTCGTTCTTAGAACCGGCTCGTTTTTAGAACCGGCTCGTTTTTATAATCAGCTCGTTCTTAACCCGGCTCGTTCTTAGAATCAGTTCGTTCTTAGAACCAGCGCGTTTCTTAGAACCAGCTCGTTTTTAGGACCGGCTCGTTGATCCAACCAGCTCGTTCTCAGAACCAGCTCGTTTTTAAAACTGACTCGTTCTTAGAACCGGCTTGTTCTTCTTATCTTTCAATATTTTTTTTAATGTTTCATTATTTTTTTTCTAATTTTTGTTTTCTTTTTAAGTCAGTCTTTTTAAGCCGG
The DNA here is from genome assembly GCA_003439945.1 of Dermanyssus gallinae. Classification (NCBI taxonomy): domain Eukaryota; kingdom Metazoa; phylum Arthropoda; class Arachnida; order Mesostigmata; family Dermanyssidae; genus Dermanyssus; species Dermanyssus gallinae. The sequence goes on from QVRM01003635.1 coordinate 46,281, forward strand.
TTCGTTCAGTTCTTAAAACCAAATCGTTTTTAGAACCGGCTCGTTCTCACAACCAGCTCGTTCTTAGAACCGACTCGTCCTTAGAACCAGCTCGTTCTTAGAACCAGCTCGTTCTTCGAACCAGCTCGTTTTTAGAACCGGCTCATTTTTACAACCAGTTTGTTCTTAGAACCAGCCTGTTCTTAGACCGGCTCGTTCTTACAGCCAGTTCGTTCTTATACCGGCTCATTCTTATAATCAGCTCGTCCTTAAAACCGGCTCGTTCTTGGAACCGGCTCGTTCTTAGAACCGGCTCGTTTTTAGAACGTTTTAGAATAAATAAGATCAGTGAGTGTGAGAACCTGCGCATTTTCGTCTGTCTTCATTCTACGGTTCCGTTGGCAACACACTTGTTCGACGTTAGCGAGTACTTGCTCTCAAGTCGGGTCTCAAGTCGACTCACACGGCTAGAACTACTGTTGGAAATTTAGGCTCGGTGGCAAATGCATTGAAAGCTGTTAGCCCCGGTTTGGCAGAAGCTATCAAGATGGTGACACTTGACACTCCATCTAAGCAGAGTGTCCAATATGTCAAAATTCCTTTACCTCAAGGGCTCACTGAGACGCATGAATGCTATGCATCCGGGACCGAAAACTCAAAGGCAGCCTGCAACAGAACTTACACAGATGACATCTCACATTTAGTTTGTTGCTAAACACGTAAAAATTAAACATATAATACCTAAAATAGCAAGGATTGTGCTAAAATGTATTTTTAAAAGCCTTAAATGACGTAGTGACTTACAATCATAATACGACATAATTGTATCTGCTATCGTTTTGCCCTGGTATACCTCGATTTTCAAAGACAGACTCGCGTTTGTTGGCAGACATTATAGGCTCAAAGCTCGGGGTTCCGCTTAGAACTGGCTTGTTCTTACCACCAACTCGTTTCTAGAACCGGCTCGTTCTTACAACCAGCTCGTTCTTAGAACCGACTCGTCCTTAGAACCAGCTTTGTAAGAACCAGCTCGTTATAAGAACCGTATTATCCTTAAAACTGGCGCATCCTTAAAGCTGGCTTGTTCTTAGAACCGTATTCTCTTTAAAACCGGCTCGTTCTTTAAACTGGCTCGTTCTTAGAGCCAACTCGTTTTTTAAATCGACTCCTTCTTTAAATCGTATCGTCCTTAGAACCAGTTCGTTCTTAGAATCAGCTCGTTCTTAAAACTGACTTCTTCTTAGAAACGGCTTGTTTTTAGAACCGTATTATCTTTAAAAATATAATTTTTGTTTTCTTTTTAATCCAGTCTTTTTAAGCCGGTTCGTTCAGTTCTTAAAACCAGATCGTTTTTAGAACCGGCTCGTTTTTAGAGCTGTATTGTCCTTAGAACCGGCTCGTTCTTACAACTAGCTCCTTCTTACAACCGGCTCGTTCTTAGAATCGGCTCGTTCTTAGAACCGGTTCGGTCTTAGCACCGGTTCGGTCTTAGCACCGGCTCGTTCTTAGAAATGGCTCGTTCTTAGAACCAGCTCGTTCTTAAAACCAGCTCGTTCTTAGAACCGGCTCGTTCTTAGAACCGGCTCGTTCTTAGAACCGGTTCGTTCTTACAACCGGCTCGTTCTTACAACCGGCTCGTTCTTACAACCGGCTCGTTCTTAGAACCAGCTCGTTCTTAGAACCGGCTCGTTTTTAGAACCGGCTCGTTCTTAGAACCAGCTCGTTCTTAGAACCGGCTCGTTCTTAGAACCGGCTCGTTCTTAGAACCGGCCCGTTCTTAGAACCGGCTCGTTCTTAGAACCGGCTCGTTTTTAGAACCGGCTCGTTCTTAGAACCGGCTCGTTCTTACAACCGGCTCGTTCTTACAACCGGCTCGTTCTCACAACCATCTCGTTCTTAGAATCGGCTCGTTCTTAGAACCAGCTCGTTCTTAAAACCGGCTCGTTCTTAGAACCGGCTCGTTCTTAGAACCAGCTCGCTCTTAGAACCGACTCGTTCTTAAAACCAGCTCGTTCTTACAACCGACTCGTTCTTAGAACCAGCTCGTTCTTAGAACCAGCTCGTTCTTACAACCGACTCGTTCTTAGAACCAGCTCGTTCTTACAACCGGCTCGTTCTTAGAACCAGCTCGTTCTTAGAACCAGCTCGTTCTTAGAACCAGCTCGCTCTTAGAACCGACTCGTTCTTAGAAACAGCTCGTTCTTACAACCGGCTCGTTCTTACAACCAGCTCGTTCTTAGAACTAGCTCGTTCTCAAAACCAGCTCCTTATTAGAACCAGATCGTTCTTAGAACCGGCTTGTTCTTCTTATCTTTCAATATTTTTTTAAATGTTTCATTATTTTTTTTCTAATTTTTGTTTTCCTTTTAAGTCAGTCTTTTTAAGCCGGTTCGTTCAGTTCTTAAAACCAAATCGTTTTTAGAACCGGCTCGTTCTCACAACCAGCTCGTTCTTAGAACCGACTCGTCCTTAGAACCAGCTCGTTTTTAGAACCGGCTCATTTTTACAACCAGTTTGTTCTTAGAACCAGCCTGTTTTTAGACCGGCTCGTTCTTACAGCCAGTTCGTTCTTAGACCGGCTCATTCTTATAATCAGCTCGTCCTTAAAACCGGCTCGTTCTTGGAACCGGCTCGTTCTTAGAACCGGCTCGTTTTTATAACCAGCCCGTTCTTAGACCGACTCGTTCTTACAGCCAGTTTGTTCTTAGACCGGCTCATTCTTAGAATCAGCTCGTCCTTAAAACCGGCTCGTTCTTGGAACCGGCTCGTTCTTAGAACCGGTTCGTTCTTAGAACCGGCTCGTTTTTAGAACCGGCTCGTTTTTATAATCAGCTCGTTCTTAACCCGGCTCGTTCTTAGAATCAGTTCGTTCTTAGAACCAGCGCGTTTCTTAGAACCAGCTCGTTTTTAGGACCGGCTCGTTGATCCAACCAGCTCGTTCTCAGAACCAGCTCGTTCTCAGAACCAGCTCGTTTTTAAAACTGACTCGTTCTTAGAACCGGCTTGTTCTTCTTATCTTTCAATATTTTTTTAATGTTTCATTATTTTTTTTCTAATTTTTGTTTTCTTTTTAAGTCAGTCTTTTTAAGCCGGTTCGTTCAGTTCTTAAAACCAAATCGTTTTTAGAACCGGCTCGTTCTCACAACCAGCTCGTTCTTAGAACCGACTCGTCCTTAGAACCAGCTCGTTCTTAGAACCAGCTCGTTCTTCGAACCAGCTCGTTTTTAGAACCGGCTCATTTTTACAACCAGTTTGTTCTTAGAACCAGCCTGTTCTTAGACCGGCTCGTTCTTACAGCCAGTTCGTTCTTATACCGGCTCATTCTTATAATCAGCTCGTCCTTAAAACCGGCTCGTTCTTGGAACCGGCTCGTTCTTAGAACCGGCTCGTTTTTAGAACCGGCTCGTTTTTATAACCAGCTCGTTCTTAACCCGGCTCGTTCTTAGAATCAGTTCGTTCTTAGAACCAGCGCGTTTCTTAGAACCAGCTCGTTCTTAGGACCGGCTCGTTGATCCAACCAACTCGTTCTCAGAACCAGCTCGTTTTTAAAACTGACTCGTTCTTAGAACCAGCTCGTTCTTAGAACTAGCTTGTTCTCACAACCAGCTTGTTCTTACACCCGGCTCGCTCTTAGGACCAGCTCGTTCTTAGAACCAGCTCGTTCTCAGAATCAGCTCGTTCATAGGACCTGCTCGTTCTTAGAACTAGCTCCTTCTTATAACCAGATCGTTTTTAGCTGGCTTGTTCTTAAAACCGTATTGTCTTTAGAACCGGCTTGTTCTAAGAACAAGCTCGTTTTTAGAACCGGCTCGTTCTTAAAAACAGCTCGCTCTTAGAACCGGGTCGTTCTTAGAACCGGGTCGTTCTTAGAACCTGCTCGTACTTAAAACCAGGTCGCTCTTAGAACCGGCTCGTTCTTAGAACCAGATCGTTTTTAGAACCGTACTGTCCTTAGAACCGGCCTGTTCTAAGAACCAGCTTGTTATTAGAACCGTATTGGCCTTACAACCGGCCTGTTGTAAGAACCAGCTCGTTATTAGAACCGTATTGTCCTTAAAACTGGCGCATCCTTAAAGCTGGCTTGTTCTTAGAACCGTATTCTCTTTAAAACCGGCTCGTTCCTTAAACTGGCTCGTTCTTAGAACCAACTCGTTTTTTAAATCGACTCCTTCTTTAAATCGTATCGTCCTTAGAACCAGTACGTTCTTAGAATCAGCTCGTTCTTAAAACCAGCTCGTTCTTAAAACTGACTCCTTCTTAGAAACGGCTTGTTCTTAGAACCGTATTATCTTTAAAAATCTAATTTTTGTTTTCTTCTTAATCCAGTCTTTTTAAGCCGGTTCGTTCAGTTCTTAAAACCAGATCGTTTTTAGAACTGGCTCGTTTTTAGAGCTGTATTGTCCTTAGAACCGGCTCGTTTTTACAACTAGCTCCTTCTTACAACTGACTCGTTCTTAGAATCGGCTCGTTCTTAGAATCGGCTCGTTCTTAGAACCGGATCGTTTTTAGCACCGGCTCGTTCTTAAAACTAGATCGTTCTTAGAACCGGCTCGTTTTTAGAACCAGATCGTCTTTAGAGCCGTATTGTCATTCGAACCGACCTGTTCTTAGAATGAGCTCGTTATTAGAACTGTATTGTCCTTAGAACCGGCTCGTTCTTACAACCAGCTCGTTCTTAGAACCGACTCGTTCTTAGAACCAGCTCGTTCTTAGAACGAGCCGGTTCTTAGAATGAGCTCGTTATTAGAACTGTATTGTCCTTAGAACCGGCTCGTTCTTACAACCAGCTCGTTCTTAGAACCGACTCGTTCTTAGAACCAGCTCGTTCTTAGAACGAGCCGGTTCTTAGAATGAGCTCGTTATTAGAACTGTATTGTCCTTAGAACCGGCTCGTTCTTACAACCAGCTCGTTCTTAGAACCAGCTCGTTCTTAGAACCGGCTCGTTCTTACAACCGGCTCGTTCTTACAACCGGCTCGTTCTTAGAATCGGCTCGTTCTTAGAATCGGCTCGTTCTCAAAACCAGCTCGTTCTTAAAACCGGCTCGTTCTTAGAACCGGCTCGTTCTTACAACCAGCTCGTCCTAACAACCGACTCGTTCTTAGAACCAGCTCGCTCTTAGAACCGACTCGTTCTTAGAACCAGCTCGTTCTTACAACCGACTCGTTCTTAGAACCAGCTCGTTCTTACAACCGGCTCGTTCTTGGAACCGGCTCGTTCTTAGAACCGGCTCGTTTTTAGAACCGGCTCGTTTTTATAACCAGCCCGTTCTTAGACCGACTCGTTCTTACAGCCAGTTCGTTCTTAGACCGGCTTATTCTTAGAATCAGCTCGTCCTTAAAACTAGCTCGTTCTCAAAACCAGCTCCTTCTTAGAACCAGATCGTTCTTAGAACCGGCTTGTTCTTCTTATCTTTCAATATTTTTTTTAAATGTTTTATTATTTTTTTTCAAATTATTTTTTTAAGTCAGTCTTTTTAAGCCGGTTCGTTCAGTTCTTAAAACCAAATCGTTTTTAGAACCGGCTCGTTTTTAGAGCTGTATTGTCCTTAGAACCGGCTCGTTCTTACAACCAGCTCGTTCTTACAACCAGCTCGTTCTTACAACCGGCTCGTTCTTAGAACCGGCTCGTTCTTAAAACTAGATCGTTCTTATAACCGGCTCGTTTTTAGAACCAGATCCTTTTTAGAACCGTATTGTCCTTCGAACCGACTTGTTCTTAGAATGAGCTCGTTATTAGAACTGTATTGTCCTTAGAACCGGCTCGTTCTTACAACCAGCTCGTTCTTAGAACGGACTCGTTCTTAGAACCAGCTCGTTCTTAGAACCGGCTCGTTCTTACACTGGCTCGTTCTTAGAACCAGCTCGTTCTTAGAACCGCTCGTTCTTAGAACCGGCTCGTTCTTAGAACCAGCTCGTTCTTAGAACCGCTCGTTCTTAGAACCGGCTCGTTCTTAGAACCGGCTCGTTCTTAGAACCGGCTCGTTCTTAGAACCGCTCGTTCTTAGAACCGCTCGTTCTTAGAACCGGCTCGTTCTTAGAACCGGCTCGTTCTTAGAACCGGCTCGTTCTTAGAACCGCTCGTTCTTACACCGGCTCGTTCTTATAACCGGCTCGTTCTTAGAACCGGCTCGTTCTTAGAACCGGTTTGTTCTTAGAACCGGCTTGTTCTTAAAACCAGCTTGTTCTTAAAACCAGCTCGTTCTTACAACCGCTCGTTCTTAGAAACAGCTCGTCTTTAAAACCGGCTTGTTCTTTTAATTGTATGTCGTTACAACCAGCTTGCTCTTAGAACCGGCTCGTTCTTACAACCAGCTCGTTCTTACAACCGGCTTGTTCTTACAACCGACTCGTTCTTAAAACCAAATCGTTCTTAGAACCGTATTGTCCTAAGAACCGGCTCGTTCTTAGAACACGCTCGTTTTTATAACCAGATCGTTCTTAGAGCCGGCTTGTTCTAAGAACCAGCTCGTTGTTAGAACCGCTCGTTCTTAAAAACAGCTCGTCTTTAAAACCAGCTTGTTCTTTTAATTGTATTGTCCTTACAACCAGCTTGCTCTTAGAACCGGCTTGTTCTTACAACCAGCACGTTCTTACAACCGACTCGTTCTTAGAACCAGCTCGCTCTTAGAACCGACTCGTTCTTAGAACCAGCTCGTTCTTACAACCGGCTCGTGCTTTGAACCAGCTCGTTCTCAGAATCAGCTCGTTCTCAAAACCAGCTCGTTCTCAAAACCAGATCGTTCTAAAAACTAGCTCGTTTTTAGAACCAGATTGTTCTAAAAACCGGCTCGTTTTTTTATCTTTCATTTTTTTTTCAATTTTTTCAATATTTGTTTTCCAATTTTTGTTTTTTTAAGCCGGTCTTTTTAAGCCGGTTCGTTCTTACAACCGGCTTGTTCTTAGAACCGGCTTGTTCTTACAAACAGCTCGTTAGTAGAACCGGCTCGATCTTAGAACCGGCTCGTTCTTACAACCGGCTCGTTCTTAGAACCAGCTCGATCTTAGAACCGGCTCGTTATTACAACCAGCTCCTTCTTAAAACCGGCTTCTTCTTATAACCGGCTCGTTCTTAAAACCGGCTCGTTCTTAAAACCGGCTCGTTCTTACAAACGGCTCGTTCTTACAACCGGCTCGTTCTTACAACCGGCTCGTTCTTACAAACGGCTCGTTCTTACAACCGGCTCGTTCTTAAAACCGGCTCGTTCTTACAATTGTTTCCTTTTTTTTTCCAATTTTTGTTTTTTTAAGCCGGTCTTTTTAAGCCGGTTCATTCTTACAACCCGGCTCGTTTTTAAAACCGGCTCGTTCTTACAACCGGCTCGTTCTTAGAACCCGGCTCGTTCTTAGA
>QVRM01003636.1:0-32655 GCA_003439945.1 Dermanyssus gallinae
ATATATATATTAGAACTTGTCTGTACCCCAGAGCAGCGAAACGTGTCCACTAATATCAAATGTTATAAAAACAGTGACAACAAAAGCTGATGTTATGATCCCTAATGTTGACGCATTTAGCTCTTAGAGTCTCTCAGAGAATTACTGCGAAGAAAGCGACGCATTAGCGACGTGACATATTTTGTTGTTGAGGACAATCTATTTACAATGTCGAATGTCGCCATCTATTTCGTTTTAACGCATTTTGCTTGGTTTTCAGGGTTATAAGGACGCCCTTGGGGTAATTCATTCAAAAAATAGCACTATGTTGAACGGCTCGATGGCTTGAAGTTTATATATATATATATATATATATAGATATAGATAAAACTTATTTGGCGAAATTACAGTTCAGTTTACGCCGACATGCATTAGTGTGCAGGAAACAATAAGGAATAAGTCGTGCTTCCAGACATTTGCAGATTAGTTTTTCTGTGCGCCTGAATTAGAAGATTATCCGTCGCCATTCCAAACTCGAAGCATTTCCTTCTGCGAATCTAAATTGATGCCATGTGCTCCAGCTTCCTGGATTTCTACAGTTATACACTGCACTGACGAGCTTCAGTGCATCAGAAAGCTCGCCAGCGACGTTGCTGGATATATAACTACATAAGTGCATACTGGTAACATTCCGCAGCTCTACGGTCTAAACGCTGGCGTAATTTTTCTCTATCGTAATCTATGCTGCGTGCTGTTCGACTCTTTTATTGCAGCCATTGTGTTGGTGCGGGGGGGTTGCAAAATGCTGTTTCGTAGATAACCCATGTTTGAAGCTCGAACTTGCTAAATGGTGATGATCTACAGCTTTGCGATGTCATTTGCCCCTATGTTTAATCAGAGTGACGACAAATTTGCATTACGTCAACTCACAAGCTTGGATTGGTGGGGCCAATTGTTCGGTATTAGGTGGAACAATCCAACGACTTAGTGCATCAGTAGTACGGGGACTGTGGCTCGCACTGAGCATCACAGTGACCTGTTCGCGCGAAGGGCGCTAGCCCAAGTGGGCTAGATGCAGATACAGCCCATTGACACAATCTGATTGGTTATCATTGTGCCTATCCGCCAACGACCTCACTACTATCTAGTGTGATGAAATTCTAGTGCACTTTTCACCGTAAGACCACCGTCTTTATTTACGGCGCTCTAGGATATGAATGGTTTTAGCCCTCCGAACAGCACTACGTTACGCATGGCCTAGACGTTCACGTCACCGATAATCTTGCACACAACTGACAGATAGTTTACGTCTAAGGACGTCGTATTGACGCAAGCAAATGCAAGTTGAATTGGTGCATAGACCGTGCGCGCAGCAACTACAACCAATTAAGCTAATATGTCACATATCTATGCTCCCCCTTATTAATCCCTGTAAGGTCTGTACGTGGGTGCCCAAGCGTCAGTCAGAGTTTTTCATACTGTTCGGCTATTTTTGGTTTCATACCATATTGGCGCTTACCACTGATCGCTGTTAACTAATTTAATTAATTATTAATTTTTTTTTTATGGGACCGTCTTCTTTCGGACGGCAAATTTATTTAAGTTCAATAACACTTCATTGAGCTTGAAATTTTAATTATTACATAAATTCGAACAATTATAAACTCTTCGGGTAATTTTGCAGAAAAGGCTATCGCCCGTGTCTGGATTAATTAACTATTTAATTAATCGCTGACAACTAGAAACGCACATAAATAAAGGATACGTATTAGCCTAGTGGTGAATATAAAACAATAATTAAGGCAATATATCTCCGAATAAAACATCATTTAAAAACTTGTCTTTATTTGAAGTTAAAGTTTGAGCATCTTTGAGAGAACTAACTGGAAAATGCGGATGCACACACGGACACCGCAGCCGGGGAACTCCCTGCAAGCGCGGGCTGGTAGTGTGGGACTCTAACCCACTAAAAACCAGTCATGTCCCCGTCCCCCGTCTGACTGGGAACTGGTTGCGCATAACATCAAACAGTCAGGGGGGGCGATGTCTATTACTCCTGGCGGATGTGTTCCCCGGGAGCCTCGGGGAAGCCGCGAGCGAACTCGAAGGGAGAGGCCCTTGTCTTCTCCTGCAGTATGTTCTTAGAGCGTTGAGGCATCTAGACTCTACATTTAATGCATAGCTACTATAATGTTATTGAAACGGTTTAAAGCGGCACGTATTATGCGGTTAGGACACAATGCTTGGAAAAGTGTAACCTAATTCAGACGCCCGTGCATGTTTAAAATGATGTGCTCAAAGACATATGTCGTTTTTCCCTTCGCTCTGTGTCCCGCGCGCTGCACAGCGTATCTCAGGTCGCTAATGGGAAATGGGTCCTATCTTTTCGCTACACTGTCGACGTGTGATGAAAATGTCACCTACTAGTTAATGCCAGGCCCCAACTACATATCTGCTTTCTGGGTTAATATTGTACCGGTCTTCATAGTCGATACCTATAAGCTGATAGACACAATCTTTTCAGTAATTTCATGAGGCCGGTGCATTATGTCCTTTGAATCAGAAAGGGGTGGCATCTAACAATACAGTAAGTGGAACATAGCCCTTGTACCTCCCTGGTTTGTCCTTTCCTACTCTCTGCCCACTTCTATAATTACATCGATTGCTGTTGCCGTTCTGGGACCCTTAAACTCGAATTGTATGCCCTCTTGTGCGTCCTTTTGATTATCTAGTTTTTTCACTCTATTTACTCTTTAGTCATTGTCATTGGTATTTGTATCACCAGCCAAAGGATGAAGTTTGGTCAATTGACGTGCCGGGCTACAAACACAAGCATAGCGATGCTATATATATATATATATATATATATATAGCATCGCTATTCTTGTGTTAGAAACAATATTTAGAAAACGATATACATAATTGTAGAGTCGTTAAAGTATATAATTTTTCCAATGGAACATGGTCTCTAAAAAGTTTTGTTTCGGAGTGATAGTGATATTACTAAAATCTATGACACTGGTATCCTCGCCCGACATAGGAGCGCAAAAGGTCTGATTTTGAGACTACCTTACAGTGCACACGGACACGGCGTCACGTCTGACGTGACCAAGCCGGCTACCCATCCCACACGTACGATAGTAGGACAGTACGAACAATTATTACCTTTGCAAATCACCTTCGTACGAGGCCGATGGCGGCACGCGTCCTCGACGGGGACAACCGAATCTTACCAAAACAGAAACTAAGCACATCGTCGCGTTTGTGACAACACTTTGCTTCTTCTGAAAACATATATTGCCGGACAGAAGATGCGACGTGGACGTTCAGAAGAGAGTTCGCAAATCTGAAAGTTCTATTATTAAACTGAATGTCCAATACCTCAAAATCATAACCCCTTGACGACTCACAGCACTTACATATACATTGCGCAATTGAGGACGATCCGAAATGATCGTCCTATATCGTACGTATATGAAGATCCGATCCGTGATTATGGAGGAGTTATGGTTTCCCGGTTTTCATGTCGTGATTGTGTGCATGCATAGATGACCTACTCTATCAGATAAATCACTCATGGTCATTCATATATGCACTTAATCTCGACATGTCCTGTGGAAAATCTTAATAACTCCGCAATCACGGCTCGTATTGTCTCAGATGCTTCAAATGCTTTATTGAAGATAACTCTAAAACGAAACTCTTTGTAATTCCTATATTTTGGCATTCACGCTCAATTACTCATTTGTAGAAACCATTATTTATATATATATATATATATTATATCGTTTTATGCTATCGCTTTAAGACTTCTTACTTTAGATTGAAACACCGCTGCATTAGATGTACAGAGCTCTAAAGAAACTACCTCAAGAAAGCCAAATAAATGTTTTATTGTTTTAATATATTACAACATTTTACCTTACTTACCCAATGTCACACGTTTATGTATATAAGATAAAAATAAACCGAAGATGACGGCCGACGACTTCGATAGCAGGGTCACAGGCCCAACTAGCTAGTCCGCTCTATACTCATTTCAAAATAAACCGAATATCGGCAGTGAAGACTAAAGCTGGTATACTTAAATTAGATTAGTAAAACATAAAGTATTCTCTTTTCAAAATGATAGTTTCTGCCCTTAAGTATACAAAGAACAAACGAAGGCGAATTATATAACTTAATTACTACGGATAGTCTGCTACGTGTTGCTCCGTTTTTTTCTAACTCAACGAAGATGCTTCAACCTAATATGCCAGTCGGACGATTAGGAATAGAAATGTCGAAATGCCAGATTTTGAAAACAATTTTGAACTTGGTCCTAGCGTCTATTAAATGAACATTACTAGCTTGTCTCCAGATGGGCTTACTGAATTTTCTTTCTTACGACCTTGATTTATACTGATCCTCGTAGAAACCCTTCAGCCATCGCATTGCACTTCTATTTAAGAGACCCTACAACAACGCGTTCGTTCCGGATCAATTTAGACTTGCCATTAATGTTAATTAACAAAAAAAATCACTGTCCTATTTTACAATGCTCCTTGGGTGTTTTTGAGAAACGAACAGTTAACTGCTTGAAAAAACTACTAGTATATGACATCTAGACCTTGCGTGGCATGGACACACAACTGGACTATGTTAATTTATGCCCACAAAATGTTGCACTGTGTTTACTTCGACCAACACGTGTCTGGTAACCATCGTACTCTACAGTGGGTAGAATCACTTTTAAGTGGTCACCGTTTTCGAGCTAGGGTTGACGACGTACACAATTAATGCTATCTAATCTCGTGTTCCTTAGGGCGGACGTCCTTCCACCAGACAACAATATCTCGAACATTCCAATGACTCAAAGCTTAACCTCCTTCCCATGCTGTCTTGCAATTTGCTATCAACGTAGTTGCCCGGTGAAATGCCGAAAATTATGGTTCTCTTCCCGGCCGAACATACCGCACTTACACATGACACGCTTGCCTTCATATAAAGGTTATTTTATCAATTTAGCGACCCTTAACTCGATACTTAAAAATAAACGCTAGTGCGAAATTTGAGCTTAGTATCTACATCAAATAATAGTAGTTCTGGCTCACCTTCTTCAGTGGCTTTATTGTGAAAAGCCCTACCGTACACTTTTGTCTTGCCGTCTGCGGTACCCTGTTGAATTTGCCGACAATTGGCCTGGACGAATGGGAAATGTGAGCGCTAGAATACACTGGGACCGATTGTTAATCATTTGCGAAATATGAGCGACTGACAAATATTCCAAATACTTCCGCTTCTTTTTAATTTAATTGTCTTTTCAAACGTTTACTGCCTCTCAGTCAGGAGCCCCATCTAATCAAATACTGATTATTATATGAGGGCGAGCAAGATATGTCCCTAAAGGGCCTGCGACTGAAATGCTTCCAAGACATACTATCGGATGCTCTTCCCACCGCTGTCTCGCTACTCGAACGTGGCTACAAAACTGCACTTTGTCAATTTACTGGTGCATGTCTTTAATGTCAAATACAAAAGCCTAAGGAATCAGCGGTCCGCCATGCCGGAGGTAGTGGCCTGCAGGAAAATTCTTCACAGATTGTTTGACTAGCGAATGACCAAATGATCACATGCGAGTCCAAATTGCTATCACTTCTTCGGCGCTTCGCGGACACCATGTGCGGCTAATATCTTAGGTATTAAAGTACAGCCGTTTACGGCTCACATGGCCTATCTTACTGCCTATTGTAATACCAAAAATCATTGTACAACACACACTTCTTTATGTGATAATAAAGGGTTAATTTTACGTTGTTTTCGTTGTTGAGCATTTATGCATTCAGATTATTGTATAATGATGAAACACTATCTTTGCTTTTCGTAATCAACAGCTTGTTTATTCTGCAAAATACAATGAACGAATTGTTCTATACCAGCTCTACTAGGAGTAAATTAGTTGAGTTCTGGCCGCTGTAGTTCATTCAACAAGCAGCCCCGTGGCCCATGTCTAAGCCACATTGAGTAATGAACACCTTTCTTGAAGTACAATATGGCCAGAGTTCTTCTCAACTCCAGCCATCTCCGGAAATAGTTTTCTATGCGTCTTGACGCTGTCGCATGGAACAACAACTTATCGAACGGGAAATTCTGCTTCGAATAAAGTAGGCCGTCAAAGGCATCGCTCACTTCACGTCAATATAATAATCCTGTTTTTCATTTTCGTTCTCAAACAAAACTTGCCAGCTGCGTAACCACTATATGCTTCATAGTCACGCAACCTGAATAAATATTGCATTTATATCACGTTCGTCAAGTGTGGGATTATCTATAATATTATTCATATTATACTACGATTTAATGGAACGCTGCTGCTACCGAACTAACCCGGTGGCCATCGCAGTGGGCTAGTGGCCTCAAAAATGGGGAAGGTTCTACATCATGGAGGAGGGCCAGCCGCGATTGTTCTGAGCAAAGCTAAACACGCTGTACTATAGTATCTCTTTATTACAGTAAGACTTAGACAAATATTTAGGCATCTGAAGAAATATATTTACACATCACACACATACACAGTCAAGTGGATCGTCCGTGAACGATTTTTTTTTATGTCTGTCATGTATGAACCCGTCGAAACTGCGGATCGGATAGGCAGAAATAAAAGTCCTGCCATCACAGATCTATCTGTGTGGGTTAACACGTAAGTTAGTCGATACGTTTCACGGAAAGGGGTCTGCATATACGCTAACGTCTATCGGCTATACATATACACTATTTCAAGTAGGTTAAGCTAACGTTTTACATACACGTCTAAAGGACTAGTGTATATATGGCCTGGAAACGCCACGTCGCATGGATATATGTATATATGTGTGTATATATATATATATATATATATATATATATACATTTAGATCTGAACAATACAGCTTGGCGAAAAATCGACAAATAAACGAAGACAGACGCTCACATATTGTACTAAACCAACTGAGTTAAGAAATGCATGTGTATGAACGAGATGTATCGTCGACGCCCGTGCACCCTAAGCGCACGAACTATCATTATTAATTTAGAGAGTGATTTTCGATCATCTCTCGCGTCCTATTATAATATTCAACTTGTTGACATAACGTACTTCTTTCTTTTGCAATTACCTTCGCTCTCTTAGAAGAACACATTAGGGTACCAGTGGCAGAAAGCAGCCTCAATTTAGGACTATCAGATTGCCTAAGCTGCGATGTCAACATTATCATTCGCGAGGTTCGGACAGCCGCATGGTACTGCAGTACGAAATAATATAAAAAAAGTCACCGCAGAAACGGTAAATCTCCACTCCCGTGAACAGAATAATTCAGACAAAGCAAGCGGCACCATTCGGCCCGTCACAATGATCTGCTGATGAACTCGAAGCCCGAAAGAGCTTCGGGCGTTGAGCACGACGACGTTCGAGTTAGTGTACTGTAAAATAGTCGTGCACATGGAAGCGCATAATGTAAGAGCGAAAAAGCCTTTCCGTCCTGTTGACGAACGCAGTAACAATTGTAAGCGCTATTAGGCATCGGCCGTTGCATGCGTAACATCCGAGTCTTCGGTGAGCACTTGGCCGTGAAGACGCTTGACGTGACGCAAGACGTCCTTCTTCGTAATAATTCCTAGCAGCGCCCTAAAATTATGCAAAACGCAACAGTCGTTATGCTTGAGCAAACTAGTAGCTCATCGTGCATACTAGCTCAAGACTCAGTTACTGTGAAAAAGTTGCGAGTGAGCCTCTGTCCGGAATAGGATTTTACACTTACACTTACAAGAACGTAAACTTAAGTTCAAAGAAAACGCAAAAATAACACAACAATGTGCAACACACGATAAGGAACCGGCAGCACACACCTCATTAATCTTGACATCGCAGGCAGAACGATAAGTCATATAACACCATTAACTACTTTATATGATCCTGATTTATGTGTATCCTAGTAAGATAGGCAATAAGAAAAGCTAATAGCCATATTAGGATCTGAATAGAAAAGAAACACGTACCCTCGATTGGTCACAAGAACGTGTCGCAGCCCCATTTTTCGGAACATATCAACGACTGTCTCCATTGGCGTCATCTCCGTAACCGTAATAGGGGCCAAATCGACCAGCTGAAAAGAATATACACATAAAAACCATAATCTTTGTTTTGGTTGTGTATCAAGCAAGCGTAATGCACAGCATTTTTTTTCCGAGAATTGCACTCAAGACAAAAGAACGAATAGTTCATTTGTTATATCATGTGTTAATTAGTGTTAAAATATTAGATAATAGTGCTACTTTTTCTGGCGATGAAAGCGACCCCACTACCGCCACTGCATTTATGCGTTGAACTTCCATGGAGATACGCTGCAACAAATGCTTCCTGGCCCCGCGCATTTCGTTACCGCAGTAACCAACCTCTTTCCGAGCTCCTTGAGGAATTTGACAGACTCTTAACAAATTGACCCCAGCGTTTCAATAGCCATCGGCTGAATTATGTACTTCGATAATTTATGACTTTCAGCAAGCCCTGCGCCCTCGCCTGTTTTCCAGCTTAATGGAACCCGTTTATAACATAACGTACTACGATGTGTCGATCCGTTTTATGTGCGCCCTTCGCATATTGCTAGCCCCTTTGGGTAATGTGGTTTAGCAGGCAAGTTCTCGAATACTGCAAGTAAATACAGTCTTCCTACTCCCAATGCCACAAGGCTATTGAGGTAAGGCAATATATCATCACAGAAAGGCGGATATAGTCGGAGCTCGTCATCACGTCAGACACGACCAGATCTAAGAAGCTTCATTGTATTGGTTTCTGACGGTATAATCTCCGATCGATCCAGACGATCAGAACTCCGCGGGATCTAAAAGGCTTGTTCCATAACCCACAAGGCTATCCATGTAGAAACCTCCGCATAAATTAAACCATGGGGGTTTTATATGGAAAATCATTAAGAAGGACCGAAAATAGTAATGGCATTTTGTTGCCTAAGAAACTTCTATTGTGCGCGCAAACGGCTCCAATCTTGCTGTTACCAATGATTTTCCGCCAACTTAAGGAGAAATCTGGTGGTCCCGTCGAACGCCGATTTAAAATTAGCGAAGACAGCAAATAGAAGCTGTTAAGCAGCCTTGGCAATTCGGACTGCCCTCTATTTCGCTAGCGATATATTTTAGTCAAGCAAGGTCACCTTAAAGAAAACGCTTGATGTCCAATATACTCGCGCTAGGCGACTAAAATGCATACTAACCCTTCGTAACTTCAGTGGAGGCGGTCCAGTCCAGGGCGACGGAACATGCGCAGAGAATAACACCGGGCTCTTGTTGATCACCCCGTCGGCTGGCGAGAGAATCGCTAAAATGAAACGCAAGAGCATGCACAAGACTTCGTTAAACTAACTCGACTGCCGAACACATTAAACTAATGCGTATAACTAGCAAAACTGTCCATCGATCAAATCTTCTCGCCTAACTAAAATATCATCGCCACTCGTCACCTAGCGGGCCAACAATTCTTACAACGTTCGATATTCGACAGCCAATCACATATTTGAAAAGATTTCGCCTTTGAGTCGCATTGAATAAGCTATCGACTTGGTTCGGTGTTTTATGCGGTTACCGCTGCGCCAAAGAGGCCCTCTTTACTTGCCCGAACCAGGGGTATATTCCGTTAGTAGTCCTTCTCTAAGGTCCCAGCTAATTTGCCTATAACTACTTCGAGATTACGCCAGAATCGTCGGTGTTATTAAACAGACTTACATATTGCACGCGCGAGATCTTTGCGCTTCACGAAGCCCACTAGAGCAGGATTGTTGCCAGACACGACGACAGGAAAGCCGTTGTTGGTGTTACTTCGAAGAAACGCCTCCAACTCATCGACCTATATATGTGCCACAGAGACCCAACAATAAATCATCTTTTTAGGACTGATCTTTTAAGGATATTGAACATTACCTTTTTCTCTCTCACTCACATTTTATCTAAATAGATATGTATCAATATGTATAGTTTTTTTAGTTCTTAATAAAAACTGTCCTGTTCTTCTCGTTCGATCCAGTTTCTAGTTACAATAATTGTTATTATCATGTTAAATGCCACGACAGCGAATGCACTTCACCCACCGTCCAGCCCTGCTGAGGAAGTGTATGAAGGGGTCCATCTCCAGGCCTCGGCCGCATCACCTCGCCAGCCCGCGTCGTGTGCGTAAACTCTTCTTTTAAGTCCAGGAACGGATAGTCGTTGAGACCAATGTGCGCATCATATATACCCTCCTGGATAACGCATGAAAATATTCAACCGTTCATTGTATGTATATATATTGGTTCCATATCTATACCAGATAGTTCCGTGAGTCGAGTACACTTTGATAAACATGATCTCAATGTTGAGTCTATTGTGGAGAATTCTTCACGTGGCATCTCAAAGCACATACCTTATTGAGAGCGTCGGCCACCCACTTAGCCGCCATAATGGCGGTCATCAATGGCAAGATGTACTTCACTGACCCGGTCAGCTCGAACATGATCACCACAAGAGACACTGAGAAAACCACACGAAAAATAATTAGGCTCAATCTGGCGGTCGTGTAGCATTACAGCGAGCATATAAATTCTCGAGCGCCGCTACGCTAATCGCGTGTCTCGGCGCCGCCAATGCTTCTTTTAGATAATGCGACAGAGTTAACCATACTTGTAAAAGACGAACAACACACAGCTATTAATTTGTTTTCTCAATCCAGATTTTGCAAAACACCAAGAATCATCGCGTAAAAATCTATGATAGAGTATGTGCACTTAAGCTCGCTTGCTTAATAGGCGTGCTTGTCCGCTAACCTGTCATGCGGGTAACACCGCCGAGGCATGCAGCTGCTCCGACCATAGCGTATAAGCCGGGCGGGATACAGCCTTCACCACTAGCGCAGGAAGCCGCGAAGAATTCCGAGGAACGATGGCGCCATGCAACCTGCTCCAAGGCCACACCCAAGGTTCGCCCAACTATGGCGCCTAACGCCAGCGATGGAATGAATATACCCGCTGGGACCTGCAGACAACGAAAAACGTATATATATAAGGTGCTTCAGAATTTGCCTAACAAATACAGAAGGTCTACTGCATCTAGTCGTAATATATATATATATATATATATATATATATATATATATATATATACATATATTTAGAAGAAAGACTGTCTTTATTACTGTAAGCATCTGTATCGGGACTTTCATTCTTTCAGGGTTTCAAAGTCATTGTGTGTGTTCGTGTTTGTGACTATTCGTCGCGCCTACGTCGATAATAGCTGACCTTGATACCAAAGGTGAACACGGTGATAACGAGTTTGAAAATGAACGCCAGTGCCAACTGCCACATGGCTTCATATACTCCAGGCCCCGCCTCGGCGATATCGATACGGGCACTCGCGTCCGTGAAGTTTCGCTTGTAGTCACTGTTCACAGAGGCGCACATAAGAGGTAAGTACAGCCGCTCTACAACAGTACATTGTCAGGTTCTCTAAACTAAAGTAGATAACAATAAACTCTATCATGGGCCAGGGTTTCAAATTTTAGAAGCTTTTAAAGCAGAACAAACGTTTGTATTAGTGGACTGTCGGAAAGTCAGGCAATATGAACATATAGACTTGTATACTTGGCTAGGTCCAGTTAAAGAGGGGAGTGCAAACGTGTGAAAGAATAAATTGTACATAACCGTGTATTCATTATTCATCATTATTATAATAAACAAGAAAACATATAGGTAAATGTATATAAAGATACACACACACAGACGTGTACTAATAATGACTTCGGCAGGCACGCCTGAAAAGCTGGCATTTGGATTGGACGTACCACAAGGGAGTGACGTCTCCTATGCCACAATCGACGAACAGCAGCTTAATTAAGTCAGACGTGTTCATCCGCGTGTACGGATTCGGATACGATAGTACGGCCGTAACAGCGGTCAGTGTCAATACCTGTTGCAATTCGCAAAGTAGATTTAATTAGACATTAACTAAATCGCCGCAGGGCCACGCACAAAGGTAAAGACCCCGATTCAAGTCGGTGTAACTGCATCAGAAGTCGCGGTTCGACACAGGTGCCAACACATAATCCCTTCCAAGAGAAATTTCGTAACATCTGCATGTATAATTACGTCAATGTTATTAAAAAATAAGTGCAACCAGTAAATGACAACTGCATTTATTCTAAATTGTTTTTATTTATTCTTTTTTATTATTTTTTCGAAATTATTTATTCGAAATTCTTTCTACAACCATTCTAGAGCTTTGCTGCAAGAAACACAGTCCAAGTAGTTGACAAAAACAATGTATGTTCTGATCTGACAATATCCGTCGTGCGTCACGCAATCAGGAAATTATACCATGTCCGCAAATCGAAAACAAGAATGCCTATCATCAAAGCTGCTAGGCAAGCCCGCCGTCGATAAAGTGAGTACTCCAACAAATACGATGGGTAAATACCTCAGTGATAGGATAATATCCGAGACGGGACTCCTTTCGGAATCTGCACCACCGAAGATTGAGCCTCGTAAAGACTGTCCCGATGACCCCACCCATCGCGCCAAGTAAGAGAAACGGGAACAGCTCCCACGAAGACCAGGGGAAGTCATGCTGTAATGAGAACATATTCATAATCAATGTGTGCCAAGTGCAGCAGACTTGCTTGAAAAATCTTAATGAAGAGCATAATTGCTCACGAGTTCAAACTTTCAGTTGACGCATATATATAATTTTTTAACGGTGCCAGGAAGAAAAATGCACACTCGTTGGTCTGGGCAGTATGGGGCTCTAAAATCCACAAAAAAAACTGGTGCCCTCCTAGCTTACATGACCGGTATATCTGTGGTATAACTTCAGTGTGTGCATCTTTTTATCAAAACAAATTCAAAACTAAATAGGAAACACTACCAGCCGCCGATGTAAAACATAGTGACTACATACGTACGTTCTAAAGGGTTTATTACATACAAGGCAGCAGTTTCCAGAGCAACGGCCATTTAAAAGTAAAACTAACACCGGAATAACATACATATATTATATTTCACGGATATATATATATATATATATATATATATATCGGCAGCAAACTCTGAAAGGACAGCTAGACCAACCTTGACGGAGAACATGACGAGGTGGTCGTTTCCGAACGGATTGATACTGCGCAAAACCGAGGCGGCCACGAGAGCGCAGAAAAATGACCTCCAAAGCGTCTTCAGAGGAAAATAGTATGACACCTATTGGTAGCAAAACACAAACACCAGCATAACATTAGATCCATCGTCATTACCTTTGTATGTATGGGGTCCGTCTTACGAAGCAATCCGAAAGCAGTCCCATGGACGTTAAATGTTAGCTGAGGGTCAGCCCGAAAAAGTTCAGATCCATCGTCTTTGTTGTTCTCGTTGCTACTAACATTTGGTACCAATGCCGCAAATTTAGTACTTTGTGCTTGTTAGAGTTTCTGTCTCTTATGTATATATCTATATATATATATATATATATATATATATATATTCTCAGCCTCCAGACAGCCACAAATCGGCCGAAAAAAATACGAAATACTACGCGCGTCACTTCTTGTAACTCTACCTCTTCAAGTGAGAAGAGCACCCCTCCAATGGGTGCTCCAAATGCCACCGATACTCCAGCCGCGGCCGCTGCTGAGAGAATTTCGCGCTTCTTAGCCTCGTTGCGTCCGTACTGAAAATACGCGCATGCGCAGTTGTTTATCATGATTATTCGTTGCAAAATTAACCAGCCTTCCCTTGGTCCAACTAGTCAGACCCCAGGGCAACACCAGTAAAAACCAGTTTGAAGCTAAACTCAAATAGATTACGGCTGACATTATGCAAAATTATGGGAATCCAAGACACGTTTTCAAAATCCTGATATGCGTCGCACTTTTTCTAATTAGAGCGTCACGAAAAATAAAACTAAGTAAAAACAAGCAACTCGAGAAAATGTGAGAAATGGTATTGCTAAACATGTATATACTGCAAACAACAACAATGACAACATAAAAGTGCTATTTTTAATCGTCTGACGAACAAGCTTACCTTGGGAAACGCGTACGCCAGTATATTCCCAATACAGCAGGCCACATGCACAAGAGGTCCCTCTTTACCGAGAGAGAGACCAGCTCCGACAGCTAACACAAGTCCCACCTGAAATGATGTTGACAGTATAATGCTCATACGTAGGCATACAGATATACAGCTATACCTCAAATTGCATGAAATGTATTGATACCAAAATTTCCATATGCATTTCGGAAAATGGGAAAGTCGATTTCCCTTCATCTTACCGACTTCACGAGCAAAGTCCACTTTCCAAGGTAACCGCGAATAACAAAGCCCGATAGGATCGTTTTAATTTCGGGAATACCGGAGCCCGAGGCATACGGTGCAAATGTCTTCACCAGCTGTGCTGCGAGGCCAGCTAAAGTGAGCGACCACGTCACGTAGATCGTCCATGCAAGAAACTGTCGACAAACAACGCATAACGCCAAACAAAGCATATTCATATAGTAGTGCAAATAAATCTGTTTTATTTATTCGGCGGATTTAATAACATCTGGTAAATCTTCACAACACAAGAACGCTGCGCTGGCGTATAATATCACTACCTAACGTTCATATACATCAGTCATTTACTCACGGCAACCTCCCCTTTGTGTGGCCGTAAGAAAATCACAGATATAACTTCACCGGTATACACTCACATAATGCCAACCGCCTGAAGTATCAATTGCTGTAAACACGGTTGACGGCCACGTGCGCCACTGAAAATGTGCAAACAAAAGTTAGCATTTGTTTATATGCATGTCGATGGCAATACTTTAAGAAGTTACCTAAGGCTAACACAATATGTTAATAATAATCACGACAGCTATTACAGTAGTTATTTATGTGAAATTTATGACATTGAGGTAACTATTTAGTTCATGTCCAATATTTCTTTAAACAATTACAACAATAATAATCAAGATTGATAAAGAACTCATTGATGGCTTAGTGTGA
Organism: Dermanyssus gallinae; assembly: GCA_003439945.1. Taxonomy (NCBI): domain Eukaryota; kingdom Metazoa; phylum Arthropoda; class Arachnida; order Mesostigmata; family Dermanyssidae; genus Dermanyssus; species Dermanyssus gallinae. Next base: position 15,006 of record QVRM01003636.1, read on the forward strand.
GATAATACTAACCCGTGCGCACTGTTCGCCTTCAAACGAGGTATCATTCGAAGCCCAACAGCATTGTTCCTTGTTTAGCCAAAACGCTTCGGGACAAATGCCTTCACGGAGATCCTTCATCCACGCTGCGCCAATATCAATCACACCTGTACACCGCCGATAACACCGTCATATTTGAACTTAGTTGTGGTAAAGTGAGTTGACATGTATCTATCAGGCTGCAAGGGACCAAGACACATCTTGCTAGACAAAACAGAAACACATTTTAGCCCTTTGTTCTTTATACTTAATCATATTAGTGGTGGTAGTTACAGCGGCTCATTATTCAATAAAATCTGCCTTCTCCAAGTTAAGGACAAACCGTACTGAACAAACGCTTACCAGCGATGAGGCCTGCAAGTAGGCCAACAATAAGGACGCAGAACCAGCCCGAGCAGGCATCAAAGACCGCCCAAAACATTCCGCATGCTGAATGCCGCTGTTTTGACAACGCTCTGCAACAGTGACGCAAACAGGATCATCCAAACGTTCTCAGTTAACAAAAACGGTACATCTATCATAACAGCTTGCCCAGCTATTCATATATACAATATATTTACTAGGCGTCACTAGCTAAACCGGTACCGATGTCGTTGTCTGTCGGCTGCAAGGTCCCGTTGCCAGTCGATTGTGTGAAAGTCGTCGTAGTGACACGAATTGGGCATGGCAAGCGCGTCAGGCCCAGCTCCCGTTCCGGTTGCATCGTCGGCGTTTTCCGAGCCGGTAGCCTCGTCTGCTCCGATCGGTGAGAGAACAGCGCCGCTGAAAGCTGCTAAACATTGAGCGTAACAAACAGAACATATATTAATATTCGCGGCGTTTCATTTAAAATTGCCCACGCCTAGAATTCAACGAATTGTGGAAAACGAGGCAAACTTTTCCTATGCCGTATTGATACTCTGTAACCTAAAGAGGTTACAGAGTATCAATACGGCAACTCGTTTACAGTGTGAATAGTGAAAACACGGAAAGCTTCTGCCTAAAAAAAAGTCCTCGAAGAACAATCAATACCATATTTTGTTTGCTATTATGCTCACTGTTGTTAGAGGCATGTATCATGAATATACATGTAGAGGTACATGATGTATGCATGAAAGCGCTTTACCTCGAAGGCGGTCGCTATCCTCCCGATCGACCTCAAGGACGGCGGAATCCCTCATGTCACTGGCGGCGTGAACGCCGGCCCCGCCGGCACCCCCGTTGCTGCTTATGAGGCCGTCGTCATCAGTGTCGTTACCCATGGCCATCGGTTTAACAGAGGACGCACAAGTCGCGCGACTTCACGACCAGCTGAGCCGGCTTACCGGTTGACCGATGCAGCCAGCTTGGTTGAACACAACTACACGCGACGGTGATCACGTGGGCAATGACAATATCGATGATGATGATGATGAGGATTATGATAGTGGTGGCAATGATTGACGATGACGGTGATGATGATGATGATGAGATTCGTTAACGAACAGTCAGACACAATTAATCCGTCTTAGTAGTATCAGTTGAAGTTATCCAAACAGCAGCCGCAGCAGCATCAGGCGTTGAACCTTGAAACAAAAACCCAACGAGAAGAATAAACCAGACAGCCCACGAAGCCAGGTTAGCCAGGTTATGCATTAGCTTGTATATAGGTGTAACGTTTTCACAAGACACACATCCCTCAGGGTATATGGGTGTGTGTGTGAAAGAAGGCTATGACACACGGGCGGGCAGTTTTTACTAACTAGTTTTTCAAGGGCAGTTTTTACTAATTATATTACTTTAGCATGTGCAGTCCTTCCACCACCAAAAGCCCTAACTAAACTAAACATTCTCCCCCACAAAGTCTTGTGGGTTGGCTGCCCAAAAGTTAGCTAGACCGGCTGGCTGAACCACGCATCAACAACGCAAGACTCATATTGGCAAAGGATAATACTATTGTTCTCAAGTCTACTGAGGCCCTGCTTGAAACGCTTGCGGATGGAGATATGCCTTGTGGATAGGCACAAAAATACAGCCTGCCTCCGCGTTCTATGTTGATCGAGGAGGCTGAGGAGGCTCAAACGTAGAAGAAAATAAGGCGGTAACGGTAATGGGAAAAGCATAGCCACAAAACACGAATTAGACTTAGCTTAAGCATCGACATAAATCGTGTTCTCAGACGTCTGCATCCGGATGTGCTATTGTTCACACCACCACTCGTTGAGTCCACAAAAGTTATTTCAGAAATAATATCAAAGACCACTTATTGCACTCAGTGAAAACACAGTGAGTGTCATCCCGATGGTTTGACGCGGAGTGTTAATAGATTAGGGCAACTTTCATTCAAGCGGTCTGTGCTTTCAGGTCTGAGACCTGAGGTGCGTGATGTAAGTTACAACCACAAACAGCATTACAAAGATCTCATAAAACAAAAAGATACAAGCAGCGTTGAAGGAAGATACTCGTATGGTCTTTAGGGCAAAGGTACACCTCTAGGAGGCGCTGAGGGTTTCGACAGTCTACCGTAATTAGCCAATTCCATCTAACGACTTTGACTAATATTTAAAGGTCCTCTTATCCTCACGCTGACAAATTGAGCTGACAAGACATCCTACCAGTCACAGAATCACTCAAAGAGAGAATTTCCTAAGTAGGGAATGTCAGACCCTTGTCAGACCTTAAATGCCGTAGATGAACTGTTTACTTTCAAGATCAAGGATGCATACTGACGGAGCAGCACGGTTTCCGTGCAGGGCATAGCACCACCATGTCTGCTTTTGGAGAGTTGGTGCATCACATCAGCGCTTCTCCGAGAGAAAAGCACAGGCCGATGTGCGCATTGACACGGAAGCGCCGCCGAAAATTGTCCCGTAAACACTAGCTACCACTGGCTTGTTGAAAGCAATGCTTCAACCAAACCAGACTATCCTTGACAACGTAGTGCTAGAACACGAAGCATTCTGGCCAACCTCTGTTACGAGCAGGGAGATTATCTGAGTGCGCTGCTGTTTTCAGCCATGCTTAGCAACCTACCGGAATTCCTTAATAAGCATTTCTCGTCTGCAGGCGTGTATATTCTTACAAATACAGACCTTTATGGGTTTTAGAAAATGTTGTAGAAGTACCGTAAGGACAATTACGTTTGCACTAACGCTGCAAGATGAGCTGCCGTTAAAATTCGATCGGGCGAACATCTCCGAAAAAGCTGGTGAACGGGTTGTCGGTGGCACATCCATCGAGTTCATGTTGTAGGTTGCATGTCTAAATAAAGAGTTTGCTTCCTGCGTTTCTTTCAGGTCATACGTATACAACAGGATCTCGCACAGTACTGCTACAATGACTTCCATATCCTATACTTGCTTCCCGGAGAAACAGACTCTACATGCCAAAGAACGCCTGTACCTGTTAATTCTGTCAAGCTGCGTGTTCGATGTACCACGCATACTAAGTGTTTGCTCTTCGCCGCTGTGTCTGTGGAAACTGGCAAATGATAGAGTTTGCGTAACTCAGAACAAGTTCTTGCGGGAAAAAGGACTGTTGGGCTTGCGTCTGTACAATTGACGCCAACCACAGTGCTAAACATATAGAGCAAGCGTACGCGCCCCAAAGTAAAAAAAAGAGAAGGAAATGGCGCCATTTAGAGTTAAATCCATTTTAATTACATTTGATTTGTTCTTTGAACAACGAAAGCAGAGCGTACAATCTCGGGATAACAACAGTTTAGTATAGATATAATTTATATTATATACTCTTTATTTCACACATATGTCTTCGCTGTGAGAAAGAGTGCCTTACTGCTTGACCTTATGCGCGTCATGTAGTAAAAAGCACCTGTTAAAGCCTTAGCAAAACTGCGAAGAATTCTCCCGCAGACTCGAGGAGCAGCCGACTCTGGGCACCGTCGCCTATCGCATCAGCAATCAACAGCATCATACTATATGCCGCACCCCTATTGAAGTACAAGTCGTACCGCACAGCGTTCACGGCAGCCATACAGCTTCTCTCTGTACGGGTTTCTTCCTATCTTTGCTCGCTCGAGTCAGAGCCAGTACCGTCACTGTTACAGAAATAAGTGACCCTGCATGGTGTATTGCCGTTCCAGACGCCACCAAGACGCCACACCAGAAATCAATTGCAGGTCTTCAAGCTTCTAGGACGCCTTGAAGATTAAAGACCTATTGTGGCAGTAACCAAACTTCCAGTAGTCTATGCGCCATCTTCCGATAGCGAAATAGCCCGCTAGCTGGTTTGGGAAGGGGACGAAGCCGCCCAAGGCAAGGTATTTGTTTGTTTCGTCAATAGTGGTGTTTCAATCTCGTTTTTGATATGCGCCGCATGTGCAGACGTCGTTATAACAGAACCGATTGTCGTTACTTCAATGTTAAATAAAGAAATAAGCGCTGGAAGATGTTGCGCTTGTTGCACGTGGATTCCGCCTGAACGGTTCGCTCACCCGTTCGTGACAAACGAACCGGCGCAAAACTGGCCGCTTTGCAATCTTGGCCCAATCGATACACGGGCGAGACGAATATTTGGCGGTCCAGGTAATCGGATTCGGTCTTTTGGTTAAGTGAGATCACAGCTGATAGGAATCCGACTTTCTCGCATTCCATATATTCGTGGAACCACTTGTAAGAAGGCGGAGAGGTTCTTGCTTCTAGCAAGAACAGAGTTCGCTTTCGAGACGATGCTGTCTATGTCAGATTCCGAGGCCGATTATTATTATTATTATTATTGCACCAAAGTTCTCACTCTGATCGTTCCTCCTGTCTATAGCACCCTTTTTAAACGTTGGTCGCGGCGAGTAGACAAAACGATCACCTACTACTAGCATCAAATGCATGAAGAATATTATAAAGTTAAAAGTTGATAGGCGAGATAAGAAATGCACCTTATATATATATATATATATATATATATGCATGCCTTCAAACCAAAGTGAAATAGCACGCTCACTACCTGTAGCCATTAGATATATTTTCCGTAGATGTATATTTCGTAATATCGATTAAATAATTGATAAATGGCAGTACTGTCTAATACGAGAAGGATTTGGACGAGATTTAGAGAGGAAACCTTCGCCTCGCACCCATAGCAACAGTTTTTTTTCTGGGTAACGCATGGCTCGCTTCTACTTCTTCGAGAGATCGATCTCTCTGGAGGCCATATTCGTACTGTCTTGGGCCGGACTGTTCACGAAGAGATCACGTGCGTCACTCTTATCTCATAGGGTTCAGGCAGTATCTCTCTGAGGCCGTACACACATGCTCCAGCAATTTACTTGCTCAATGCAATTTGCTGGAGCAATCAAATCGCATTCAATTAGTTGCTAGCTAATTAATGCTACCAATTATTTGCACGGTGGGTGGATGCAGAAATCAATTGCAGGTCTTCAAGCTTCTAGGACGCCTTGAAGATTAAAGACCTATTGTGGCAGTAACCAAACTTCCAGTCTACGTATGCATCCTGGGTCATGTGTCTAGGTGGTGTGATGCGACCACACTTCTTCCAGAAAGCTGAATCGGTAAAACAGAAACGACTTGCATTTTTTGCAAAATTGTGTGTTCTTTGCAAAATTGTATGGCTAAAACTGTGCATAGATACTCTCCCAAAAACCATAGATAGACCATGCAGTTTCTTAAAGAAAGCTTCTTAGCCAAAAAAAAGGTATCTGCTTAAACGGACCGTTTAGTGCAGGCGTGGCTGCAAAAGATAAAATATAAGATGAACTATTAACGGTGTAAAGGGTTGCCATCCGTTAATGCCATACGAACCAGAACAAAACTGGCTGGCGGTTCTTTTTTTGTAAATCTGTGATTTATTATGGATTAATTTCTAATCTAACAAATGGGCATGCTTTTCTTGTGGAAATTAGCGATAGTCTAACAAATAACGGCATTACAACATCAACGGACAGCGTCGGTACTGTCTCTGTTAAACAGACGTAGGCAAACATCAATCAGCATACTTTTAAAACAGACTTGAGAGCGGTTTAGGCCTCGAATCAAAGCGGCAATTCACGCAATACACGCAAATAACATTGAAAAAAAATGCGTGTGCAATGGACATTCGTATCGACACACGCAAATGCATGCCGAAAGTCCACCCGACGACCCGCTGTTAGTTTACGAAACATTCGGAATGAATAGATTCCTCTTCATTTAAACGTGAATCAACTCTGACATTCAGAGACAGCTAGTCTATTGCGAAACAGGTCTTCTGTGGAACACCGGAACGTGTCGCGGCAGCAGCGGCGTTCCATCCATACCTCCGCCATTCCACACTGAACAAATAGCACACAGACAGGCTTTATGTTCGGCTACTAAGTTGATGAGCAACTGTACTGTAGTACTGATGGGCTAGATCTTAAATTGCGAACTTCTGATGGGCGAGAATACACTGATCACATATTACCTAACACACTCCATTTGATCACACTCCATTAAAACGATAAATGGGATGCTTTTATTTTAACGATCCGATCGGCATGAGAAGCGGCATTTCGTGCCATTGGAGCACGCGGTCTAGCTTGAAACGGTTTGCGCTGTCAGGTTCTGTTGAAGCTTAACGTCTAACCACCACATAATCGAACACCATAACCAGCCAATCATTGACCACATCATCGGATTAACTTCAGTTAATCGGAATTCTCCTTGTTAGAAGAAATCACGGAATTCTCCTTGTTAGAAGAAATCACGGAATTCTCCTTGGTAGAAGACGCCCGCTCTTGTTGGCAACTTTACACAACAACTGTGAAACAGTCAAAGTAAAACAGTGAACTTAGAAACTAACTCCCATCTGTCTAGATCTTTATGGCAAACGTATGTTTATATAAATAAGGATTACACCATAGCATGAGTCGTTATGGTACAACCTCACCCAGCGGTAAAAACCGCTTGCAGGGATAGGGCAATCGTAGAATTATATGATTTATCATTTAATCCTCCGTACACACGAAGATATCTATCTAACTCTATTGCCCCGAGCTATGCTTTACGAGTTATATTGGGCGACATTGATACACCCGCCTGACTAAGCGCGGTAAACGTAAGTAAAACAAGAAAGATAGGCATCATCATCGGAAGATAGGGTACTCGAAACAAAGCCGTATATATATATATATATATATATATATATATATAATTGCGTGTTTGGACGTGCGTATGGCACAAATGAGAAGTTTTTAAACGCCGACGTAGAACGAACGCTATGTGGAAGCATGACATTTGCACCACTATGGTTCGTTTCTGTTGTAAATTAGCCAATCACTACGCGGTCTGACTGGCATATCGGCAAACCGGCTCGCTGGCTATTTGAGCGAGCGGGAGTATCCAGGAAAACCTGATACTGAAATGGGTCGATGCCGGATAGATCGGCGTTGACAGTACTTAACAACTTTTGATCAATATCCATCTCCAGATCTTCTCCCGCCACACACGCGTACTAAATCAACTTAATGTTGTCTGTGTCGACCAGAAACCTTGACAGCAGCGTCAACACGACGTCGACAAGGAGAACGGCGGTGAAGATGGAGATGACGATGGCGATTATGAAAAATGATGATAGAAGAACGCAGATACACGACTGTTCACTTTGCGAAAAACGTATGCTAACGTATGAATCGCACTCGATTCGCCGACACCACCATAAACCGCCTACGTAAGCGGCACGACCATGATCTCACAAAGGTTTGCCTTTGTTTTGAGGAGAACGACAATATAACCTACAACAATAACAACACCTACATATACAACAATAACAGCAATAACACCTACATATACAACAATGTCAGCAACAACACCTACATATACAACAATGTCAGCAATAACACCTACAACAACAGCAACAGTAGCAGCAACACCACCAAAAACAACAGCAACAACACCTACAACAATAACGCCTACAACAACAACAGCAACAACAACAACAACAACAACAACAACAACAACGCTGCGTGCGCCGCCCACCGATTCATTGGAGGCCAGTTATCGTCGATTGGCGATTTCACGGAGCTAATTAGAGACCGCTAGGCGCGTTACTTTCATAGCAATAACGCGAATGAACAACGACGACGACGACGACGATGACGACAACGATAACAGCCTGAACAGCGTGAATGGAAAATTCACTGTCGTCTTACGTGTTCGGTTGGTCGGTCGGTCCATCGGTCAGCAGCACACGACGGTGTGACGACGTCGCCGGGCTACGTACACTTTTGACCGTTCACTCATTTCGACGCGTTGGTTGGCGTTCGATTGTGGTGTGATCGATCCGGTGTGTGCTCAGCGTGCCAATGAGTCTCGACTCTATGAGTCTTATGAAAATGGTGGACACTTGCACGGAAACTAACGAACGAAATACAAAACAATGACGTCGACAACAACAGCAACAACAACGACAAGCAGTAGCACGTACACACGCAGCCACGCAGGCACCATTGGTCAGCGTCGGCTTGGCGCCGAAGCTCAATGAGGCTCACAACAAGAGCAGCTCTTACTGTTGTTGTTGTTGCTGCTGCTGCTGTGGCTCCTGTCGCTCAACCCGTTCTCTACACTCTCGGCTACTCCATGTTTCACACTCTGTCCTCCCTCAGTTGACATATAAATGTATACAAATAAACTATATATATATACACATTCTTTTTACACACATTTTTAATGCACATTTTAAATATTTTTATATACGAGAACTTAAGCATTGTGAAATCGCGGTTCCGTAAATAAACCCCTCAAATTGAAATTGAAAATATATATAAATACATGCACTTAATTGTTGCCGGCTTCTCCTACTTCCTCCTGTGCGTGAATACTACTGGAAGCTGGTGCTTGTAGCGAGCGCATCCGTCGACCGCTGACCACCGAACACGGCGTTTTCGTCTCGATGAACGCGCGACGCGCTCGCGCACATACTAGTCTTGCATAGCATAAATAGCGTACAACTAGTCTTGCATAGCATAGATAGCGAAAATAGCGAGACACTTACGCTTGGCATGAGCAGCATGATTCCGCTGTCGACAACGTGGGTGGGACAACTGTTCTTCCGAGAATCCAGCTGACCAGTGCTTGCTGACGGTGAATGATGACGACAATGATGATCATAGGCTAGGCTCCGATGACGTATTGGATGCTAGCCGATGTTCTTCCCGTCGTCGATACTGTCATTGTTGTTGTTGTTGCTGTTGTTATGGCTGGTTCTGTTGTTGTTGTTGTTGTTGCTGTTGTTGTTGTGGCAGACGCCGCTGTCACTGTACATTCGAACACTGCACGTTCTGGAAATGTTGACATGCCGACCTTTATATCCGCTACTGCTGCTGATGCAGATGGTGTTTCTGCACCTAGGATTCTGTCATTGTTGCGTGTTCCCCCCAGCAACCAAGCTAGCAGCGGTGAGGTGTCGCGGCAGCTAGTTCACAAAGCTTGTTGTTGTTGTTGTTGTTGTTGCTGTAGGTGATGTTGCCGTTGTTGCTGTTCTGTTGTTGTTATTCACCACCATTATTGCTGAGATGAATGGCTTAACTCCTTAACGAATGAGTTTATTTGGCGTCGAAATGTCAGCAGCAGCAGCAGCGGCAAAAAGCAACGCCAGACACGGCTCCTGCAAAGAAGAGACAAATAAAGTAGTCGTAACTTTATTAGCGTGACTATGGCGAGACGTATTATTGTATCATGTTTTCACTGATCAAACACAAAGCATTTGATGATTTCGATGGTCTGTGTTTTTGTTGTTGTTGTTGTAACGACCTCTGTCTGTTGTTGCATCCAACAACAGACAGAGGTTGTATCGTCTTCTCTCTTCTTTGTAATGAGAGAGTATGTTTGTGTAAGAGTGTTTACCAGCAGCAGCAGAGCCCCATCGTAAGAGGATATCTGTGACAGTACGTACATGTGTACGTGTGCTCATAGAGTGTGCTCGATTTCTCTTTTCGACTTGGGTTTTGGTTGCGACGAAAACAACAACGACGACGACGACGATTTTCAGCCTCAATGAGCCGAACTAAATCTGATATAATCTGACAGCCGGCACACAGCACTCGGCAGTACAATCGGCACCCGTCAGCTACAGGTAGATAGATTGGGACGACACACCACGCTAGCCATTCTATTCAACTATTCAGCTACTCAGCTACTACGGCTCTGCTACTACTGTTCGAGCTGATACGCTGTTTGTTTATTTGTGATTGACTATCACGTCTATACTACTACTACTACTATTGCATGCACACCTGCTGCTGGTGCTGGTGCTGCTGCAGAGTGGATAGTGAACAACAGTGGAACAACGAAAGTGACAGAAGCAGCGGTAGTAACAACAACACCAACCATAACAACAACAACAACACCAACCATAACAACAACGACACCAACAATATCAACAACAACACCAACAATAACAACAACACCAACAATAACAACAACAACAACTTCAACTCTACTACAAGAGTGCTAACGGCAGTACCAGCAACACCAGGTACCAGCTGCTTATAGTAACCTACGTTGGTTACTACCGTACGTAGGTAGACGATTGCAGCGAGATTCGTAAAATCGTCGTCGTCGTTGTCGTCGTTGTCGTTGTCGTCGTCGCCGTCGACGTCGCTACGGCCAACTGCTCACTACGCTGTTATTGTTATTGTTGCTGTCTGCGTTTATTCAGTAACAACCCCCTTCAACAACAACAACAATAACAACAACAACAACTACAACCTCTACAACATCAACAACGCAACCCCAACAGCAGGGCCACAATCCCGCAGTGGTGTAATCATTGCCGTTGTTTCTGGTCCTGTCGTTGTTGTTGTTGTTGTTTTGTTGTTGTTGTTGTTGTTGATGGTGGTGGTCGTGATCAAGGAGCACCGCACATGGATGGCGCCCAAACTCTAACCAGCACGCGTAACAACAGTAGCTCTACCACCAGGTAGAAGCCTACAAACAAGTAGGCCACAGGCTAACCTTTTGATGGCAGCACAGCTGAACGGACGACGACTACCCCCAGACCTACAGACAGACAGGTCGCCCACTCACCGACCAGAAACAGAGACCAACGTCTCGTCTCTTCTGTATGGTCTGCTTTGGTCTGCAAGATACTACTCACCTCGATAATAGAAGGGAAAAGGAAGAGGGTGAAGGGCCGAGGTGGAGAGACGGAGACTGTTGTTGCTGCTGCTGCTAATGCCGACGATGAGCACATCAACTAAGCGTGGCGGGGGGGGGGGGGTTGGAAGATGCGGCTTCACTCAATGGGAGGAGAGCACAGAGAGCGCTGACCGGCGGGGTCAATCGTTAGCCACGATAACGACGTCTCTGTCTCTCTCTTTCTCTGACTGTCTGCCTGTGTGGGTCGGGTGGTCAGCTCTAATCACGTCACGTCATCACCCGGCGGCGGGTTGCCGTGATGATGATTGTTGGCTAGCCTGACACTCGGTCGTCTGCGATCGAGTCATTTGCGTGTTTCGTTCGGTCGGCGTTATCCTGTTTCTGATGGTGGACCCAATGTCATTCACCTCGGTTCGCCGGTCGAACTGCAGAACCAACACCAACAACAACAACAACAACAACAACAACAACAATAACAACAATAGGATCTTTTTCTGCTTCTTTTTCGTTGCCTTCGTCTTCGTCTTTTTCTTCTTCTGGTTCTTCTGCTGTTGTTTACATAGTTCCGTGATCTTCTGACATGTTCGTCGCAGACAGATGATACATACAGACGACACATTGAAACAGCAGCGCGTAGATGCCGGTCTGAGCGGCGCCGACCGTTTCCGTGATAGCTTAGGATCTAAGAGAAAGCTGGAGAAGCCTGCACTCATCGCAGGTTGCAATGTCTGTTTGCGAAGAAATGTATTAAGAAAAATGTTCTTTTAAGAAAACCTGAGAGAGAAAGAGTATAAGTATTCATGGCGATACCAATTCAATTTCTCTTTTTTTTTGAAGACACTGGATAGTGTGTTAATTCCAAAAGCCGGTATTTTACGACACCCGTATTACAATTAGCATTTTATTAAGTCGGCTGAATCTATGAGACATATACGAACAAAAAAACGCGTGTCAAGGCAACTCAAGCAACTCACACCTTTATCGCAAGTGTCCACAGGACAACGGTATACCATATCTTAGTGCGACATACATATTTGGGGTAATGCTTGAATGTAAATAGTATATGCAGCAGTCAATAGACAGATAAATCGGGTTCGGTCGGGTTCAGTCGGGGCGCTGGCGCGCGCTAGACTCGACAAAGTAGTAAAAAACAAATTTGAGCGAATTTACAGTTTGAGAAGTTAGCTCCTAGCGCTGCATGGTTAATATTGCATCAAATGAGTCCAACATTTATATTGACCAACCGTCGTAAACTTGCCAGTAAACCAACTAGGTACCTTAACTGATTTCTGCCGTTAGCCATGTCTAAATGCAAGTTGGAGGGGGGCAACATACCCGCCTGAGGCTAATATAATACGATATTTTTCAATTGGAATTTCACAGCATGTTATCAATGTTATTTCTGTATCGGAATTGGTCTCGGACTTGTCTGCGTTCATCAAGGTTCTTTTATCCTAAACTTAAACAACATTGTTGCTATTCTCTAGGAACTCCATACTGATGCTTGCAGTAGGCATTCGGCATTTGTAATTTAAATAGCGTCTTCATTTCGAGGCTAAATATGTATGCGTGCGTGCTTTTGTCGGTAGGACCGGGATGACACGACTGACTCTGCTAGAAAAAGTCGCGGTTTCAACTTTAGCGCAAAAAAATATATATATAGGTGTACTTGAGGACATTGTCCAGTCCACATGTCATAAATACAAATATAATCGTTAATGTAATCGGAAACTCCTTCTAAATGCGTCGTTACTTCTACCACAGGAAACGTAATATGTACACCTCCTATACGAGCGGATGACTAAGCGTATAGCGTTTTCAACAGTAAAGATTATTTATCTTTACATCGAACAGCTTTTGCACAAATGGTTGCTTGGGATCGAGCTTTCAGTACGTCATGTGGTGTAAAAGGGTTGTAATTACCTAAGTATCAGGAATTCTTTAATGATCTATCTCCATGCTAATCCCCACAGGAATGGCTCAACCATACCCTGTTGGCTGGCTTATGACTCCTTTAATAGAATGATTATTAATAATAAGCTCCAAACTATGTGTGAGCTAGCTCCACGACGCAAAATACTCATACCCAATTACTATATAAATTTGCATTTCACCGCTTACTCATAGCAGCGTTTTGCAAATAATAAAGGCCTAATGAAGCTACTGCATTTTTTTCCAATGCAAGTATATTGTAAGTCAGGTTAAGCAATCGCATAGCTAAGCAATGATCAGCAGTTATATAGTTTAACAAAAAACCTAAGCTCCTTAACAAAAATATCGGTTCAAGCCTGTTATAAGATGTTTTTCGTATCTTCTGAAGATATCATATATATATATATATATATATATATATATATATATATCCTGTGCTCGTATACAGTAATTTAGACATTCAATGACATCGCTTTAGAAAATATAGAGCTGCTTTATTTGGCAAAACTGCATATTAAAAGTACACATATTTTCGCAACTTGTATAACCGGGGTATAACCGCTATTTCGGCAAAAGGAGCTCCTCTTGTGCACAATATGCGAAACAATCACATGTACAGCGGCTAAGTTTGCTACGATCGTCCCTATCGACCGTAATCCTATTCTCGACCTTTCAATGCCTTTAGATGCCAACGAACTAAAAACGTCTCTGTTACTAGCCATGACTAGCTGATACGACCAACTCCAAGGCATGTTGTATATCTATATATACATTATTTTAAAAATACATTTGTTAAAGATTGTAATTTGTTCAAGAATGTCTACCTTGTGACTAACCAGCCTACAAGGGGAACAATGACGAGCATGGCGGAAAGCAGTGCCGTATTTACAAGCGAGTGCCGTCGAACGACATTTTCCAGGTGAAGGGTTTGTTCCAGCACGCGCTCCACGGGCGCGGCGATGTCAGCTAAACGGGTGGCACTGTCCTCGTCACTGCTGGCTGCCGTTGTCGGCGATGCTAGATCTGCGCCAGCTGCTGGTGTGGCAGCTACAAACGCCGAATCAGCCGTTCGACGCACGTCAGATATCGGTGCCGAATCGAAAGCAGCTGCCGAAGATGATACGGCTGTCGCCTGCTTAAGGAGTGCACTTTGCTCGTGGAGTCCTTCACGTATCTGAACACGAAAAAAAGAGGCAATAGAATGAAATCGCCCTTGACGATTGATTGAAAACAATCGTAACACGAATTTATATAACTCAAGGTATTAGGTCCAGGCTTGGGCTTGTCTATATATATATATATATATATATATATATATATAATCTCCTTGAAGGCTTTAAAACGCGACATAGGAAATTATAGAGCTCGTTAAAGTAGATATTTTTCTTATGGGACATGATCTCTAAAAAGTCGTAATTCGGATTGAGAGTGATATTACTAAAATACAAGGCGGAGTAATTAAGATTTTTTTGGCGGGCATGTCGAGATTGGGTACACGCACAAATGACCTACTCAGATAAATCACTCGCCGTAGCTCTAGGGAAACAGACCATGTTATGTATGCATGCACTTAATCTCGACGTGCCCGCTGAAAAAAGCCTTTATTACTCCGCAATCACGGCTCGCATTGCCATTTATTTGGTACCAAAATGATGTGCCATGTTCCATTGGAAAAAAATATTTACTTTCAGGAGCTCTACAATTCTCTATGTCGCATTTTAGAATTTTCCTGAGATACTCTTTATATATAAATATATATATGTATACTTTTCTAATATTCTCATATGGTGTTTTTAAATTCAATGGACGCATAACAATTCAATTTAGCCTCATTTATTGTTGCATTACTAACCAAGAAGGGCAACGGGAACCCGCCAGTGCTCAATCAAAACGATTATTTAGAATGTCAAAACACCAGGCAGTTTAAACTGGGCAAACATCACCCCATCCCCAATAGCCGTGCTGACAACAAACACTTTACCTATTTCAATTGCCACAAGATATTTAAACTTTGCCGTTACTTCGAATTGACCAACATGATAAAAAACAAACATAACCGCCCGTATTGCGTTTACAGAATTGCACATACAAAAAAAGTTTTTCACAACCATTAGCTCATGTTCTTGTTCGAAAGTCTTTTATATTTCAATAAGTATCCGAAAAGCAATGTATCACAATGTAGAAAAATAGTTATCTTTGATTTCTGAACATCGCCAAAGACACATTGCAACGTGTAAGTACCTGCAAATGAGATTTCGGCAATTAGCCGTTTCTGAGGAGGCGTCCGTCACAAGTTTTCGCAGTTGGTGCAAACGGTATTGATTGCTGATTGTCGTGCCGGCAATGCCTGTAAATTACACGCCGCGGAGCACAGTCATTATGCGTACTCTCAGATTTTCTTGCCTTATGTTCCAACTTCATTTGGTCTCTGCCTAGGTACGCATAACATAATACCAACAATTTTCGACATGTTCGCTTAAACGATAAATAGCCAATCAACTGTTCAAAATAGCTTAGAAACCTTAGAAAATCAAAATAAGGATTTTCTCTTCCCGAAAAGCGTTCATTTGTAGACGTACGTAAGACAAATCTATAAAGATAGTGGTGTCACGCGTCGACACCAAAAAGACACATAGTCATAATGCGCAGAACGGCAACGACTGAAAACAAGTCTTAGGGGGATAAAGCAGACAGATCAGAGAAGTCAACAGTAAAGACAGGCGATAGACGATCGGAGAGCCAATGGACTTCACTGTGTATGCTGTAAATATATATATATATATATATATATATATATATATATAATACGGCACGAATTTGTTAGAAATATTTAGAATAGACAAACAATGATCACGCACCGATAATAGTCCCTGCAATGGATCCTATAATGGACCAATATTTTGTCTTCTCTGCCTGGGCCTCGCTCTTTCTCGTGGGACTCTCGCAAGCGAATGACAGTAGCGAAAACAGATCGTGCTCGCGTTTCTCCGTTTCCCGAAACTCAGACACCAGCAAACGTTCTTCCTTTATATTGCGTGTTCCTGCGGCGATTTGTGAATCGATCAAAGTGGATTTATTCAAATTACTTTCGCGGCCGAAAATAAGCATACATCAAGTACCATATAAATCAGGAAATACGCTAAAGAGCACGTCACTCATATACAGAAGACTTTCCAATGTAGTAGGCTCTCTCCAGAAACCCAATTTGGACGCTTGTAAACTACTACAGGTTAGTTTGTACACCGTGGTAAACGTATATGTATGTATATATATAGATATAAATATAGGGTGTTTCTGTAGTCTGAGCCATTTGAAATAACATATAAAAGGTGTTTAAAAAAATACATATATATATATATATATATACAGGGCGGATCGACAAGCTATGATACATAATGTATGCAAAAAAAAAAAACATTCTTTACTCTTCCAAAGTTTTTTGTTACTTCAAAATATTTTTTCCTCCAGAATGTTTTTGCTCCTTCAAAATTCACCCGCTACAATGCATTTTTTCTTTGAAACATTTTTGACGCGTCTTTCAAAATCGGGTTGAGTTGCTCCGTCGAATTTTTCTTTATCTCCTCTATAGTTTCGAAACCTTGCCCCTTTAAATGTTTAGATCCGTGGGAACAGGATAAAGTCGCAAGTAGCCAGGTTGCAAAATTAATAAGCTTTTCACCAAATATTCCGAAGTCAGTAACGATGTGTTGCGCCAATGCATTGTCATGATAGATGATTTAATGGTTGTGTGCTCAGAGTTCAGGCCTCTTCGCGCCGGACATTTTCGTGCAATCTTCTTAAAATCGCAGGTAGTATGCCTTATTGAGCGTAGAACCAGGTGACAAATTTCGTGAAAGATGATTTCCTTGTAGTAGTAGGAACAGTCAAAAATAACCTTGGTTTTATATGAGCTGTGCCTGAATTCTTTCGATCGACACTCTCCTTAGAAGCACGGCTGGGAGGATAAGACTTTGGTCTCGATGCCGTAGCCATATAACCATGACTTGTCTCTCTAATCATGTCTGAAGCATCCAGGGTCTTCTGGTCTCGCCTAAAGGTTTAATACTTTGACGGAAATTAACATTTTTTGTACGAACTTTGTCGCCTGTCTCCTCACGCATAGAATATCGGCCAAGACTGTTACAACTGATCCTATAATATATATCCAGTTCCTCAGCTATCTCCCTGATCGTAATTCAGCGGTTGTTGAGTGCGATCTCACGAACTTGTTTCATCACGTTTTCTTCTGTTATCGACGTCACCGGCCTTTTCGCATGCGTCGCGAAATCGACGGTACTACGTATACACAGTGCTTCGGAATACTGTTGGATTACCATAAGCAGTTCAAACAGTTCCACCACTTTAGAACAAATGGTTTGGTTTTTAACACAGAGGTTTCACAGATTCGTTGCTCCTTCATTTTCGGCTCCTCAAAAATCGCCGAACCTCGTTTTCTTCACTTCCTTGAACCAAACACAAATAATAAAAAAAAACGTGCAGTTTGGCCTGTGTGTAGGTGAGGAATGGCCATTCTAAGAAAACAAACCGCATAAAACAAACCTTGGTGGCGTCGGTTCAATTTTTAAAATTCAAAGTATTGTAACTTGTCGATCCGCCCTCATATATAAATATAC
>QVRM01003637.1:0-18308 GCA_003439945.1 Dermanyssus gallinae
TAACAGCGTTCCCATTGCAATAATTGACGCTCGAGGAGCAGCGAGGTGTGACCAGATTTCAAACAGCGGAACGTGTCCAACGGGTCGAGATTATTGTGATTACTTTTGAATAAGCACGTCATTTATACCCACAGTGTCGTAATGTACATTTAATTTGAACCCCTTATACACGCCGATATATATATATATATATATATATATACACGCCGGATCATATATACATTCCATACCGAGTGAAAAAGGGTCACCATGCTTTATAGAACGTCACAGGGGAATAGCATATATACACGTATATATATATATATATAATATATATATACCCTACGTTCGCATGCGCTTAAACATCTTACAGTTCGGTAACTTGTTTAACCTAAGGATTCGTGTACTCGATACCATACTTAATACATGTACATAAGTTATAAATGTACTCTAGTCCACAATAGACGGGCATCAGACCTATATATATATATATATATATATATATATCACTGGCGCTTATATATGTGTTGGTATATACAATACAGGATACACCGAGAGGAACGGAATAATAATTTTGTAATAATCAATAATTGTACAGGCAACTGAGTATTCAAGAGCAACGAATAGAAGAAAATATTGTAGAGTAACAGATCAGCGCTGTGAGAAGAATAACTTGGCACAGGTACCGTCAATAATTAGGGCAGTTGTTTCGGAAAGGATGCCTATGTCTGCAATAATTACCTGGGCACTGTGTATGATAGGTACCATGTTTTGCCATGTCCTCAAGTTTCCCTTTCGAGCAGATGTTGGATTGGATAGACATCAATTTATGAACTGTGTGTGTATATGCCAAATTGCCAATAGTGAATAAACAAAACAACGATTATATTGTAACATAAAGTGTCAGGTAGCAAAGAAGCTTCATGCTAACCGCCGGAGCATAGGGTATTAAGCACCAGCCCAACCAGGCAATACTAGGAAGAGGAGCCCTCTGTTCGCGTGAAGTGTAGACAACAAACAAGAAGAATCGGCATGGGTGAACCTGCGCAACTGGACTGTGTTCTCTCTACGGGTCCGTTGGCAATTGCTGTTTTTTTTTGTCAAGCTAGAGGATCTGGCTTTATGTGGACTGTGTCCAGCAAATGAATGTAACAGCAGAGCAGTTGTTTTGCTCGTTTAACAATGGGGGAAAGGCGAAATATGACGGTTTCTTCTATAACCCCAGACGGGACATTTTTGCGGACCTATCAAGGGCTCTCCGACCAGCTTGGCCGAACCATTATCACTGACATTTACACGCTCTTTGAAGATGATGAAGTACCGAGTTCCTTTCGGCAATCCAGTATCCACTCCGACACACAAACAGGGTTCTCGTTCAGCGCCAGAACATTACAGACCGGTTTCTCAGTATTCAATCTCTTGTTTGATAATGGAGAAATTCGTTGTGGCTGATCTCTACACATTTTTTGCCTCGAAAGACCTGTTGAGTACTGGACTCCTCACAACATGGTTTCACAAGGGTCGATCAACGGGTACCCAGTTACTGACGCTGGCCCTAAATCGAAACATTCATCTACATGTTGTTAACTTTGCTTTTTCACGTGCATTCGATCGCGTTGATCATCATCATCTGCTTCTGACAAACATTCAGCGTTAGGTATCGACCCAGAATCATAAACTGGTGTAAAGCATACCTAAAGAACCGTACATTTTCGTCAAGTTGAGGATAGCTATTTCGCCGTCGGCAGGTGTGCATCCGGTGTTCTGCAGGGCTCATGTCTAAGCACCCCCTAATGTGCACAATATTTGTACAGGATCTCGAGGCTGCGCTTCGAGATATCGTGTACATATAGGTTGTATACTAATCCAACGCCGGTTTACCGCATGTTTAAACTCATGTCGTTCACAGATTCGAAACGACTTTTGCTTCTATTGTATTAACCCTTTTCAATCTTTCAAAATTTCAAGAAAGAAAGGTCATTTGCTATGGCATCAATATGTACAATTGACTATCACAGATTTTAGTGTCTGAATCGCTCTAAAACTTCAGTGTAGGCTCGCAGGCTCACATAAACGCTTCTCCCCGGTGTGCTCTGGGGGTATGTCTTACTTGTCTGAGTTAGGAATAGCTATTTCAGTTTTAGATCTTCTTTTTTAGCGATTTAACAATACTTTCTTGCCGCCACTTTCCTTGTTTAGGTTTGGCGGAATTAAGAAACACTTACCTGCTGACCAAGTATCTTATTCCGTCCGAGATCTAAGCGATCTCTTGTTGGTCTGCGTTTAGCCGTATTTTGGCAGTCTACTACAGATTATACCTGCAAATGCAACCCCGTCGCTGGCGCCAATTGCTTAGGGAATAGATAGATAGATAGATAGGTTCTTATATTTTTATGAGTGGTTTACATTTGGACATAGATTCACAGCTCTTCAACCATTAAGGCTAGTATGGAGTCTTTATATTAGATGTTTGCTTATCGTTTTATAAACTGTCGCCGTGATTATTATCGTGTGAATCAAACATCACGTTTGTTCGCTTCCGATATAGATGCATTGATTTAGCCAAAACAATATTAAGTATTTCGTATAGTTATTTTAAACGCCCCGTACTTTATTTGTCGCTACAACGAATCTAGATGACGGCTGTTTCTCCGTAAAGCTGTCACACGCATGCGTTTCCAATACATTTTGAGTCGTTTGCTAAAATGGATACAGCGCAGCTATCGCGAGATGCGTTAGTGGTATTAATTCCGTTTTATGTTACGTCCTAAGTGAAGACGCAATTTAATAATCACCATGAATACGGGGTCGTTTGTTACTATCGCCAGACTATAATGTGCTACAATACCCCCAGCTCGTCCTTTGCGCTTCACAAGCAAATCAATCAGATGCCTCTCTGCCGTCGTAACTCACACTTCGCCTGACCAGGCACGAGGTTATCAGACGCCGAAAGACGTCGCTAAACCCTTTTTCTTTATCGCATTTAGGATGATCCCCTAGTTTGCGATGTTAAATGCATTCTTTACGTCCAGCAATATCAGGCAAAGATTTCGAGCTCTGAGGCTTTTCTGTCTCTAATCTTCAGCCTTAGCGGATATCTTGCTGATGGCTTAAAGCGTTATTATTCTCTTGACAGAATGTGTACTTATCACTGTACGCTGGTCCTCTAAGAGCGAGACTTACCTTTCCTCGATTGCGCCGTCGAGTCCTCGATTGCATGCGAGTATTGACTCCACAGCTTTGGCAACTATATTAAGGAAACAGATGGATCTGTAGGATGAGGCCGAGCCTGGCCCCTTCCACGAATTTGGCCTTTCTGTTCTCCAATGTTCTGGAAACCGTCCATCCCTTAGTAGTGAGTTACCTACGACCGTTTTAAAGGCCGCTGGACGTTTCCTTCGTTAAGCGTTTGATCGCTCGATCCAGAGATACGTCGTCGTGTCCTGGGGCCGTGCCTCCTGACATCCTTTCAACTGCCTGCTAGATCTCCTCGAGTGTGATAGGTAGAACATCCAAAACATGGATCTTCTGCATCAAAAAAGGCTCATTGCTCATTAGAATTTTGTAGCGCTTCCCCCACACGCCCCGCCCGACGTCTTCGATGAGTTGGTTCCAGCACCGATGTTTACACTTTCTGACGGTGGTCATCAGATTTAAGTGCTTCGTTTTGTTTTCAGACCGGAGATAATCTGCATTTCCCGCCACTTCTCGCCAATTACGTTCTCACCTTTCTGGCTTTCCCGCGGGTTCTAGTGTATTGGCGCCGAGCTCCAAGGCACTTTCTTTCGGCAGAAACCACCTCAGAGGATCACCAGTACTTTGGTACAGCGTTTCATTGTCGGAGGTGCACTAAAGCTGACTCGCCTTTGTGCACTTCAAGAAGGACACTGTCTAAGTTGTTCTTATTGAAGATGTTCCCCACTTCGTTTCACCCCCTAACTACCTCCTCCTTAAGCATTTTCTTCCTCATACTCCGAACCAACTATCTGGGCCTGTGAGCCGCAGTGGCAAGCACAGTACTTTTTAGTTTTCCTTTGTTTTTCAACCGTGAATATTCACCGCCAGGTCGATAAAGGCTTCCTGACATCTGTGGGCGGATGTCGCTGTCGCTTTAGGGTTGTTCATCACCTACAAGGTTCCGTTCGGCAAATAATTTCATCAGGGATTATCCGCGAAAGTTGGTGTGCCTACTCTCCTAAAGCACAGATGCCGCGTTGTAGTCTCCCATGATAATCTAGATCTGATGGTCCCTCAGTAGCCTTTTTCCCGGATTGCGATGTCTTTTTCGTGATTCGTGCCCCAAAATGCGGTGTTCATTTATTCGCCGAGCGTTCATGTCCTTTCGTCAGGGACTGTTGCTTTTGCCAGGGCCTCGTTGGCCTCTGACAATAGGCATATTTCCAATTCCAGCTGAATGATGCCGCTGAAAGATCATGTGCAACCATGACCTACAAGGTCACCTACAAGGCCTTAATTTATATAGCTTGTTGAGTTTCCGTGTTCCGTTTCCTGTGCCGTCTTCTACTCGGTCTCTTCTGTCCGTTTTCGCCTATTTCCTGGTTTGCCCTGCTCTGTCACCGGGCAGCTGGCATCATCCCTCAAAGACCTATCTGCTTATTTTGCAGATCGGTCACCTCTTTTCTGTTGGCAGGACATACAATTGCATTTCTGAGTACCCCGTCACGGAGAATACACAAAGCACTTCCTCAAATCAGTGGTGCACTTTCTCGCTATGTATCCAATGACTCCGTAGCGAGAGCATCTGCGGTCTCGGTCCTTTGTCGTATGGTCCATTCTCTGGCATCTCGTGCAGCACGGGAGATCGATCCCACAGCACGTTGACCACTCCCCACATAGTCATTCTATTTTTGATCTTAGAATCTTCCCACATACTACTCTGCTTCTCGCTTCTCACATTTCACATGGCAATCTGCCCGATAGGCATATTTAATTCATTCTATCTTCGTTTGTACCTGCTTAGCATCCACTATGTATCCTTTCCTCTGGGTCTCGACGCCTTATGACCTCTAAAGCACCTTGTAGCTCTGCTGCTTTGCCCTGTTTCCTCTCCATCGGGAATTAACTTTCGTTGTTGTCCTGATCGTCCCCTTCCACCTGTAGTCCCTCATACTGTCTCAGCTGTCTCTATAATTCCACCCTGTTGTCTATCCTGTTCTGTATTCTGTTCTAGATCCATCCTGTTTGCCTGCATCCTGCCATCTAGCAACTCCCCCTTGTTCAAGTACCCACCCTTCCTGCCTGAAATACATTCGAATTCAGGGCTTGCATTTCAGACACGCTGGTCCAATGACGTTGAAATCATGTCCGTGTCCCGTACAGATCTTGCGCTGAGTCCCTTTGATTCGCCACTTGCGTTATTTAACCCGATGTGAAAACGGATTGTAATCACTAGATCTCTCCTTTGCAGTTGGTTGATGCTGCTGCTGCTGCAGATGGTGCCGTTGTGGTTACTGTTGGTTCTCCACCGTTAGTTAGCATCTCTTCTTCGACCAACCTTTTCTCCACTTGTGGCTTTCTCTCGCGGCGGTCATATTGTTGCTCAGCCGAGCCCGGTGGTGGCGGTGTGGTGGATTAAGTCTGCGCCTCGCAACTAGAGGAGACACTAGATAGGTGCGCGGGTTCGAGCACCACATTGGGCATATTTATGGGGGTCGTCCGTCTATGAAGCAATGTGACAAACAGTTCCGAGAACGTTAAATCTTGGCTGAGGGTGGTCAGCCCCTCGAAAACTTTACGTTATATTGTTGCTCTGCTGTTTCGTCTGCTACGGCTGCTGGCGGCGCAATTATTATCATCATTGTTCACCTCCACCGCACCATCCTCTTTGCCTCGACGCTGTTCGTCCTCTTTTTCACCACTGTGGCTTAAGTGCAACGCCACTGTTCCTGTCCTCTTCAACAGCGCGGTTGTCCGCCTCATGTCTTTTTTTTCTCGTCCAAATCTATTCTTCCATCTCCTGACGGACAAGATTCGTCGTCTCCATCTCCGCTGTCAGCAGTCGAGATGTGATGCACGCTTGATCATGCACGCACAGCCAGCCAAGCATGCAACATGCTTGGACGTGCGCGCACTTCTGTCCCACCTTGACACTCCTCGACAGGAGATGTCGTCGTCGCTGCTACACTATATACTACTGTTTGAAGCAGACACACCACTTGGCTGTAGTGCAGGTCCGTACTTTACCGTGTTGTTGTCCGTATTGACCTCTGAAAATCAACGCATTTCCTCTCGAAGAACTCTCGGCATCTTCGGAATCTCGTCCACTTCCTCCACCAGTGTATGCGAATGCTATGACATCTATGCTCGTCTATAACAACTCACACTAAAATCGCTACCAATAAACTCTCCACTCGACAGTGGCTCAGATGCACTGTAGTAAATCTGTTGTAATTTGGTACTTTTCGCGAACAGCACCGAAGATCGACACGTAAGTGTGTGCCTCGTTCGACCACACATACTAGAGGGTCTCTACTAGCTCATGAAACTTTTCCGGCTGCTATAACTATACGAAACCAATTTAAATACGTCTGTTTTATTGTTGAAACAACCTCTCGTCACTTGAATATGGACGTCGTTATCCACGTAATCCGTGCTAGACAATGGTGTGTGGCAACAAACTAAGACGGCTTACAAATGCGCTTTCATGTGAGGTCTTTCGGACATATCTTGAGCATTTGCAACATTCGAGTCCGAGTCGAATTGGTCGTGCCTGTTATTGGGCGTTGTTAACGAGATTTGGCACGTTGCCTTTTTGTTGTTTTTTTTTTATCAAGTGTTAGTTATGTATGCCTGCTTTCTGCGTTTGATGTGTACACACCGCTGCTGCTGCTGCTGCTGTTGTTGTTTCGATGTTGTTTTGGTCCACCTTGTGAACGCAGACGTCGAGGAATCCCACCGTTGATGCTTACATGCAAATTTCGTTCTGGCGTTGGATGCCCTTGCGGCAGCCCTGGCGTTGTGACCGGAGTGCTGGTGCCGCTGTAACCAGTGCCTACTTTATTGTGGAGATTTAATAGTTCGTTAATTAGTATCTTCTTCGGTGAGTGCAGATCGTTGGCACAGCCACCTTAGTTACGCTTCACATTCTCGCGCCTATTAGTTGCCACAGTAGCAATATTGTGAGCTCTTTTTTCCTACAAGCAAGACTTGCCGTTTGTAGGCGTGCCGATCGGGTATTTCATTTTGTTGCTGATTGTCTACTGCAGCCCTCACAAGCAGGTGGTCTCCGATCTGCAGGATATCACCACCGCCATAAATCACATCATGGCGGCGGTGGTGGTTGTGATATCCTACAGTAGTACAAAAAGCAGTTCCATTGTGAAGTGACCTTATTGGAAAATCTATTATCATTATTTCTATATATATATATATATATATATATATATATATATATAGAAATAATAATAATAGATTTTCCAATAAGGTTACTTCACAATGGAACTGCTTTTTGTACTACTATATATATATATATATATATATATATATATATATATCCATTTTCGGGTTTGACCGTAGTATTGCCTAATGAAGCAAAGTGACGGTTCAGCTTGTCTTCATGTGTTCTACTATATCTGTTTGTCTTGTAGTGCTCAATTTAGTCGAACACCCTGGAAGAAAATCTGTTTTGCTCTGATGCTAAATCTTTGTAAAATTTTAGAAAGAGTCTTTTGACAAGAAGCAATGTAAAAACCTTGTACACTATGCTGGCTAGAGCTATCCCGCAATACTTTTCTGGTCTTGTAATGTCACCCTTCCCTTTACGAATTGGCTGCAGAAGACTTTTTCTCCATTGCGGTTTTTCATCGCATTTTGTATTAGGCAGGTCACTTTACATCACTGCGAGGACACGGATAGCTGCTAAAGTCGCAGCCTTGAGATGTTCGTAAACAATATTTTCTTGTCATGACACTCTGAGAGACCTCATTTCCTGTGATGTCACTCCACAGTTCATCGTTCTCATGTTCTTCCATTTTCGGCAGGACACAGTCGCGGATGAAGATTCCCGCAAGGCATTTCACCCACTCATCGTCATTGATTAGTGAAGTTGGCTTTTTACGACGTTATGGAAAAACAATCCAAGGGGCTTTGCCGATTTTTGCAGATGTGTACTTCGGTTTCGTATTGGGCACGCTTTCTCGCGAGCTGGTGTGTAGGTCTAATACTCGCGCTTTAAACTGAGAAAGTGGGCTAAATTACTGCCGCTGCTCTCCTTGTATTGACGTCTTGATGATTTGGCAATGCGGCATTCTGGGACGAACCAGGCTTTGTGTTTTAATCTAGCGGTTCGACAGCGGGCACCGTGGTGTACCTATTTAGTGTATCGCGGACGGAAGCTGGATTCTCGGCGATCTTCCTCTAGTTGTGCAGATTTCCAGCGCCGAGCATTCACTGTAGTAAGGTACCTACCTTTCTTATACTATCTGTAGGAAGGTATAATTTATTCTGGGAAAGCGTTGCTGTTGTGTGGGAAAATAGGCTGGTAGGAACTCATATTGACGAAGAAGGTTACGTAGAGATGATCGGATAGGGTTTCTTGCTTCTCGTTTATCCTCTAGTCGGTTCTTCGATGAGTTAACCTCTCTAATGCAAACGTCAAATCTAACGTTGGTTTGTGCCTGCCACTTTCGAAGGTGTGTCCTGGGGTGTTCATGAGTTGTAGATCTGCCCGGGTTGCCCATTCCTCGAGGACTTACGGCATAAGGATGGAACGTCTTAATATAATATCTGTATAAGACTAAGAAAACATAAACCGAAGTTATTGCTACAAACGAAGAAGTCTGCTGATAGAATATAGGATGCAAATCGTCCTATAAATCCCAAAACGTCTTATGAAATCTGGGACAAACGCGAGTCAAAACTTTTGAGCATATGTTACGTCAAAACGTAAGAAACATGTCTTAGGCAGTGTCCGGCAACGGCATCTCATACCGTTATCGGCGTCTCGCCTCATAAACGCGGCGATATTGCTCAATGGCGGAAGGAACCCAGTCGTACTTAATTGCCCCCATGTCGCCGTAATGACACAAAGCTGTAACCCATAGATGAGAAATCTGTCCTGCAAACGAAGTAGTTCAGCAAGTGTTCAGTGTTGAACAGTGTGCATCTTCTCAGGTTGCCGATGGAATTACACAATGTTGCTGTAGCAAAAGTCATGAAGGTGAACAGCTATTAGCTGAACCGGTCGTACCTACTTTAGCTTCTACTTATTTGCTACTTAGCTTTTTTTGCATACTGCTTTTTCAAAATAGGGCTCTACATCGTAACAGATCAATTTTGCAATAACAGGGAAGAAGGCAGCAGCCTATATTCGATGAATGAGCCACAAACGAGTGTGACAGATAGGAGGTAACCGGTAACCGATTTGCCAGCTCTTCTGACAGCTGACACCCGACTATTCTCCCTCTGAGTATGACTAAGGTATTTATTCTTCTATCGTATAGCGCTAAACGAGAATATGCGGTGTAGTTTTTTTTTAATTCTAACGAGAGCTTTGTTTTCAGTCAGCAATGACAGTCTAGGAGCGGATATGTACCCACGCATCTTTACGGTATGACCTGCAGATATGCAGATCAATAATCCGTGGGATTGGCAAACGGGCGCGCTTTCCCGATTGTAGTCCACGCTAGACCACCAACTTCAGCGGCCATGCTGCCACAAGGACTGTTAGGGAAACTCTAGATATATTAACATGTCCGGCCCTCGGTGCTTTGAAGATATGCCTCAGGTTGAGTTCCAAGCCCGTAGGGGACGGAGGATAGTCTAGAATTAAAAACAACCTCCTTAAAAATGTTTTAATTCTAGACTGGAGAACACCAACTGGAGAAACGCTTCTCTATATGTTGCTATTGTCGCAGAGTTTGGCGGGCCAAGTACCGAGCAATTTAGCTTAATACTGTCTGATATACATAATATTTTATATATATATATATATATATATATATATATATATACATATATATACATATACATATTATGATATATATATACGGATCTCTTTCGAAACTAGGTTGCTGCTTGCCACTTTACAGATGTAGCAAACGCCGTTTGTCCAGTTGTGCAGGATGTATGGATTTGGTGTATCGCGAAAACGGCCTTAATATAGCATCATTCGAGTAAATATCGTTACCTCGCTGCTGTATTTTTTCAAATGGGTTTCGTTGGCGATTTGCATGTGTCCAGTATGCGAGACAAGTATATATGTCGTCGTATCTACTCGTCTAGAGTCGTTGGCACTAAGAGATTGGCGCGTTGTGGCAGTGGAAAGCAACGAAGCTCACACCAAGCTATCGGTTAGACGCTATCGCGTGAAGGCGTCGTTACAGGACCACCACCAACCACCAGAGTGAGTGATCGAGCCAGCGCATAGAGAGACGAGAGGCACGCGTCCAACACGAGTGAGGCAAGCGCATACAGACTAAGAGAACCGCCGAGACCGAGGACAGACAGACAGTTAGAGAGAGAGAGAGAGAGAGAGAGAGAGAGCGCGCGAAAGATACAGGAGAGTTGACGAGTCCGCCGAGCCGCCAAACCTACAATTCGCGCGTCGTAAGTGGCATGAAGCGTGTCAGTAAGCCTCGAAGGTCGTCTGCCGCTGGAGTCGGCGTTCCAGACGCCGACACGCCTGAGATCGGCCACAGTGAGGGTCGAAACGTTGGTCAGACCGAGCTCGTCCGCAAGAAGTACCGCGGCCAACCGATGCCGTCCGAAGAGGAGCTGGATGAAGACTATCCGATGTCTGGCGGCGCCGAGTCGGAAGATTCCGACGAGGAGTACGAGGAGCCTCCGTTTCCACAGGTGCTTGCCGCATGCGCCCGTGTGGTGATCAACTTGCTCGGCGCCTACTGGGATGATCCTGAAAAGGTAGTCGAACACCTACACAAACATCTGCATATATTTGTATAATTATATAAATATATATATATATACATATACATTAGCAGATATATATATATATATATATATATTTTTTTTTTTATATATATATATATATTTATATATAGACATATATATATATATATATATATACATTAGCAGAACAGTGATTAGTATAGGACTTGTCGCAAACTCTATATATATATATATATATATATACAGGGTGTTTCAGGAATATTTAAAAAAAAAATAAAGTTCTTTATTAGCGTTCACGCCAAATACTTAGAATCATAACCCTACGACCACCCACGTGTTCAAAGCTAACATATACAGCAAATGCGCATTTCATGACGATCATTTTGGTAC
The DNA here is from genome assembly GCA_003439945.1 of Dermanyssus gallinae. Lineage (NCBI taxonomy): Eukaryota > Metazoa > Arthropoda > Arachnida > Mesostigmata > Dermanyssidae > Dermanyssus > Dermanyssus gallinae. The sequence continues at coordinate 11,239 of QVRM01003637.1, forward strand.
CAAACGTATGGCAATGCGAGCTGTGGTTGCGGAGTAATTACGATTTTTCGGCGGGATGTCCAGATTAAGTGCATGAAAAATGACGCGCTGCGGCTGTCGCGCGACACGTCGGCGGTAGTGAACGTCGCCACACAGTCATTTTACATGCACTTAATCTGGACATCCCGCCGAAAAATCGTAATTACTTCGCAACCACAGCTCGCATTGGCATATGTTTGGTACCAAAATGATCGCCATGAATTGCGCATTGGCGCTGTGAGTTGAATATGTCCGCTTTGAGCGCTGTGAGTGGTTGTAGGGTTATGATTCTAAAGTATTTGGCGTGAACGCTAATGAAGAACTTCATTTTTGGCGAATTTCTTCTAAGCGACCATGTCGCGTCTTCTGACCGGCCTTGCATATTCATCAGATGGAGCAGAATTTTATCACGAACACGACGGTGTGCTTAGTTTCTGTCTAGGAAGACTGGTCACAAATTGTAGTAATTTCACTGTAATAAGACTTCTCAGAGCACATGTTCCATTGGAAAAAATATTCGTTTTAACGAGCTCTACAAAACTGTGTATCGTTCTTCAAATATTCCTGAAACACCCTGTATATATATATATATATATATATATATATATATACATATATATACATATATATATACATACGCAGATATAATATATATATATATATATATATATTGAGCTCAACGCTCAACGAGAATAGATGATAAACCATATATATCGCTGAGAGTCAGCGGCCATGCTGCCACAAGGACTGTTTGGGAAACCCTAGATATCTCAACATGTCCGGTCAAAAACCAGATTCATTTCCCTTTAATCTATCTCGCTCTCTCTCTCTTTCTTTTTCTTGGATCAATAGGACTGTTTGGAAAACCCTATTAATGTCAAAATGTCCGGCCGAAAACCGGATCCATTTCCCTCTCGATTTCTCTCACTGTCGCGCTCGCTCTCTCTTTCCCTCTTGGATCAATCGCGAACAAAATTATAGTAGACAAATAGATTAAGCACTCACTGGCACTGGAGCAAGTAGCTTCGTTATATGATATGTTCTGCTAACCACGAACGTCTTTTACCCATCTGCATCGTTTCCACACGTCGCTTTGTTGCCGCCTCCGCCCCCCCCTTTTCCCCCCCGGGGCGGAATTCATTCGCGTGCACTGTCAAAGCCGCATACACGTACACACACCTAACCTACGTAACGTTGTGTTTACACACCTTCTTCGTAGATATGGGTTTTCATTGTTGTTATCGCATACTTGTCATGTCATGACATATGACGCGTAACTTGTTGAGACAGTTGTTTATGACGCGTAACATGTTGTAAGCAGTTGTTTGCGCTGGCAAGCGTTTAGGCGTTGTGATAAACAACAACGACAACAACTTTAGTGGATTATGAACCAAGTTTTCATATCGTAGATTGTCCTTTCTCTCAGACGAGCGAACTCCTCTACCGGAAGTTGTTATCGCATACTTGTCATGTCATGACATATGACGCGTAACTTGTTGAGACAGTTGTTTATGACGCGTAACTTGTTGTAAGCAGTTGTTTGCGCTGGCAAGCGTTTAGGCGTTGTGATAAACAACAAAAACAACTTTAGTGGATTATGAACCAAGTTTTCATATCGTAGATTGTCCTTTCTCTCAGACGAGCGAACTCCTTCCTTTAGGCGTTGTGATAAACAACAACAACAACTTTAGTGGATTATGAACCAAGTTTTCATATCGTAGATTGTCCTTTCTCCCAGATGAGCGAACTGCGCTGGCAAGCGTTTAGGCGTTGTGATAAACAACAACAACAACAATTTTAGTGGATTATGAACCAAGTTTTCATATCGTAGATTGTCCTTTCTCTCAGACGAGCGAACTCCTTCCTTTAGGCGTTGTGATAAACAACAACAAAAACTTTAGTGGATTATGAACCAAGTTTTCATATCGTAGATTGTCCTTTCTCTCAGACGAGCGAACTCCTCTACCGGAAGGAGTTTACGCGTACGCATTCAGTTTAGAGGACACCCGCGTACGCATTGAGTTTAGAGGACACCCGCGTACGCATTGAGTTTAGAGGACACCCGCGTACGCATTGAGTTTAGAGGACACCCGCGTACGCATTGAGTTTAGAGGACACCCGCGTACGCATTGAGTTTAGAGGACACCCGCGTACGCATTGAGTTTAGAGGACACCCGCGTACGCATTGAGTTAGAGGACACCCGCGTACGCATTGAGTTTAGAGGACACCCGCGTACGCATAGGCCAAAAGTATTTCGGTTTTCCCGTTTTTTTTTCGAACAACAAATTTCCCGGTTTTTCTCGTTTTTTTCCAAACAACTTTTTGGGAAGACCAAAAAGTCTTTTTTCGGTTTCGTTTTTCTCCGTTTTCCTCTAAAACAACTTTTTGTAGGACCCAATATATAATTGTTTGTGGACTCGTATCGATTTCCGTGTGTGGTCGTCGTCGTCGGCTTCGACGCGCCGCGACGCAGGGTCCGCATGTGCAGCAGTTCTACCGGGAGCTGATGGCGATGTGCTGCCGCAGGCCCAGCTGAACAACCAGGCCGAACGCGACGAGGTGATCAAGCACATCGAGGAAACGGGCCCTCCGCGTTCGGCCGCCGAGCGTCGAGTCGACGTTCGCCGACTTCTTCTACCTGGTGACGTATCGGGTGAGGGGGCTACGCTTCGAGCCCGACGACGGCTCGCGACAGATCAAGCAGAGCGAGGTGTGGGTGACGGTGAGCTTCGCCCGCGGCATGGAGTCGATCGTGTCGCAGGAGTCGCCCGGCGTGACGGCGCTCGATTGGCGCGATATGGCCATCGCGTTCCGGGCGACGTTCAACGGCAAGGACGGCTACTACTACTACGTTCAGCTGGACGATATCGACGCGTCCGTCGGCACCGAAGAAGACGATGGTATCGAGGCGGGCGAGGTCGTTGGCGCCGGCAACGGCGGAAACTGCTGCGTGCTCACGGTGAGCGGCAGCTCGGCGACTCGACGCGCCGTCTCGAAGTACGGCATCCTGGGCCCGCACGAGAAGTGCGACATCGGCCGCGTCAGCGTCGATCTGTCGCTGTCGTGGGCCGGGCCCAGCAAAGAGTACCTGCAGCAGCAGCGTTCCGGCTAACTTCAGTGTACACCTTCGTGTACACGATTGCTCTAGGCACGATCCCGGGTCGTGTCGGGGGATCGAGTGGGTGGCTGGCTGGCTGGCCGCCGGCCGCCAGCTGTCATGGATTGACTGCTGTCATGGACGGAAGGGTGATTACACAGCTGCTGCTGATTATGATGATGCGACAGCTGTTGCAGCTGCTCCTGTTGCGGTTGCTGCTACCAGCAATCATGTGTGGAGTAGTGGCGCGCTCAACTAGACTCTATGTCTATGCTATCTTCAACTGAATAAAACGAGCATTCGAATATGCGTGATATTATTTACTATTATTTATTAGTATTTAAAATTTATATTAATTATTATTAGTATTACTATTATTGTTTACTATTATCTATTAGTATTTAATTATTCGTATTAATTTAAAAATTTCAGAGCACGCCCCGCCTTTCTCAGTGTCTATTATTATTATTAGGAATATAATAATTATATTACAATAAAAGGGAAATTATCATTAGTGGCAGTGGCAATCTGAGATACGCTGTGCGGGTCAAGCGGTTGTATATATTCTGTCTTTAAAGGCAGCGTCGGACATAGCAACCAATAAACAAGATACTTGAAGAGCTCACAGAACGGGAGTCTCGGAACGGGAGTCTCGGAAGCAGTGCTAAGGTTACTTATCAACAAAACTTAATACAAACGCGATGCTAATTGGTAAAGGGGGTCAGCGATGCGGGAGTGGAAACTTAAACTACATATGTCGCGCGGGGCAATGGACTGAGCTCACTGCTGTTTACCGTAATGCTGGGTGGACTACCAGAACGGATGAGACGGGCTGGGCCCGGAAGTGGGTCACACTCTACTGTACGCAGATGTGGTCGTCTTGGCTGTTTGTTGTTATTATTAATAACAACAATTATTATAAACTAATAAGATTAATATTTATTAGTACATGTATTTACTATTATTTATTATATTATTTAATATTTATTAATCCCTCTCGGTGTCTGCTAACTCTTTTCCTTTCTTACCATTATTTAATAGTATCTATTATAGTATTATAGTGTACTAATAAATTTGTATTGGAAGATCAAGTTTATTTCAGTAATAAAAACATTAGGTGTACAGGTATGTTACACACATCACAATAGACCAGGTCGAGAAGAAGTTGGGATAACGGTTGCATCCCAAACCAGCATTTTGCCTGCCTTTAATGGTGTAAGTGTCATACCATCTGGACGCTTCCCGTCCTCCGCGCAGAGGCCTGGGAGTTCAAGAAGGCACGGACGGCCCGCATGACCTAAGGTCTCTGCTAAAGGTCTCATTAATAGCGGCATGTCTCGAGCGTCGTCCCTGCACTAATAATGCACGATAGTCCGTGATGTCCAAATTTATCGACGGGGTGAGCACATTGGTAACCGATGAGGGCTAACTATGTCTGCCCCTAGTCGTAAGCCTACTGCTATGCGAATCGACTCGTCATCAAGAAGGGTACCTATGGGGGCACTGGGAAGCGCGTGTAAACCAGGCCCCTGAATCCTTGGCGGATTCGGCGTTTTAAGCGAGCTCTGGCTGTATCGTCGGCAGCTTCGTTAAAGAGACATCGTTGTACCCTCGTCGTTGCAGAGGGGAACTCCAGTTACGCTGTGATAGTACGTTTTTCAGGCCTACCCCACAGCGCGCCTCAAGGTTCTCTTGAAAATGGGCTAAGCGGTTTTTTGTATTTATTATAATACTACTAGTATTAATATTTATTTATAAGTACTATTAACTATTATTTTTTATAGTATTATTAGTATTAATATGTATTTACTTAATATTTATAATAATACATAATATTAGTTTAATATTTATTTACTCTTATTTACTAGTATTAATGTAAAAGGTTTCCGAGCACGCCCCAGGCCTCTGGGTGTCTGCTCAACTCCCTTCCTTTCGGTGACCCCACAATTAAACAACATAATATTATTAAAATTTTGAGAATGCTTTTAACAAACGAGAGCATCTCTTACAGAAGTTTCCAAGCACGTCCCGGCCCTTTCGGCGTCTACGCTACTTCCTTTTGGCGACTTGTACTCCTGGTAACGCCCGTTTCGTTAGTAGTACGGTTATCGTGACCTGAATTAAACCGCGGCTTTGTTCAAAGACGGCGTAGATGTACAGGTTCACATCGTCAGAGTGCTTCTTGGATATTCTTCGTCAAATGTTTTTGAGATATCCTTTTATCAGCAGCTTACAGGTCGCCATCGTCGGATGCATCCCGGACTCTGGGAAGTTGGGAGTATATCGGTTTTAATGGGTGCAAGTCCCACACTAGCTGCTGCTAGCTGCCAGTAGCGCAGTGGCACTATGCATTTCCGAGACCTTCCACAAAAAAACGAAAAAAAAAGGCCGATATCGTTGACCTTCCAGCTCAAAACCAGTGCTGGGGGAGAGCCTTACTTGTTAAGCGCCGTCCGTCGAGGATGCAAAAGCTTGTATATGCAATTCTTAGCTTGTATATGCAATTCTTAGCTTGTATATGCAGTTATTTCTCGCGATTCCTGTCCACGACTTTAGGTTGCGTGGGTGTCCCTTACTCTTAGCAATGACTACCATTATACACTCTCTTTATGCTCCGGGAATATGACCAGAGTCTAGGCAAGCATTAAACAGTCTCCATCCAACAGGGCATAAAGCCAAAAGCGTCGTTTATACGCTCATTGCAGATTTCGTCTAGTCTACGAGCTTATTTAGATTAGGCAATCTCAGAATACTACTTGTTATCTCCTGAATCGTGAATTTTACCCACAGTCTCTATGAGCTCAACGTCCTCACGCCAACACGAAAGCTGATATAGGGACTTCGTTCGAGTTTGTATTGCTCAAGCTCAGAATTGCACGGAAATGAGCTTGGGGTTTATCAGGCTCTATCTATTTATCTAGCGGACAGAACGGGCGGACGACTCTGGTGTATCGGAGCCATACGTATGAAGATACGGCTTGTTCGAGGATTTTGACTTTACGCTTCTCTCCAAAGTTCAATTTCGCGTTCTTGGCATAGTCTCGATACTGTTGTTTGATCTTTGCTGCAAACAGTGCCAGAAGTAGTTAAAGTTTGAGACCAGTTCTCGGGCTTGAAAATAGATGTTTCGCTCTCCGGAACACCCTCGGGAGGTGTCTACGGTAGTGCGTGTTCTTTCAGTTTGGGTCAGAGTTTTCTGGCCCAACGTACCGCACCCTTCCTCATTCATGTTTGCAGCGGAAATGTCAATCACTCTAGGCACCCATGGGTCCCACAAAAGTTGGGTTTCTCAAGTCAGTGACCACCCACAGGCTGAATTCTTCTGGGATGGCCAGGCATGCGATCGTGCGCAGTTGCTTGGGTTGATTAATCCAGACGTTTAAATCATAAGCGAGTTCAATAGGCTCCTTATTGACTAGTTGGCGGCATATGACTAGCTTTTCCATAAGCACCTAAACGTTTTTCACTACTAGAGGGCGTACATAAATTACAATGATGTTCACTTTTTCCCCTTCAATGACGACACAATTATTCTCCATGAGAATCGTTCCCATACACCCAAGACTGTAGTTCTAGAAAACAGCAACACCGCCGCTGGCATGTCCGGTAGCGCTAACACGCTTAGCGGGACAGCATGCAGCGTAAAAGTTCTACAATGTAAGCGGTTCTACTGCCCACGTTTCCGTTAGTATTACAACATCAATTGGCTGGATAACACTGTCGGGTAGTAGATTAAGTGAAGAAGGCATACTTGCAATTCCACTGAACAATGTTGACTTCTAGATTTTTTTTGTAGGAAGAGAGTTAAAGCTGTTACGCACTACTGCTACGAGTAGGAAAATTCGGTTTCCATCTCGAGCTGTGTGGGACTCGACCCCAGCGGATGGATGTTACGCCGCTGAGACCCATACCCACTAAACGCACCTCCCCCCTTAAGCTTTACTCTCTGATGGC